>JANSTU010047054.1:0-23897 GCA_027564075.1 Bolitophila hybrida | reverse complement strand
AGACTTTCAACGATGTCCATACGAAATGGTGCTCATTGCGGCTATTAAAAGGTATGTTTACATTCTTTTGGAACATATTATTTACTCATGGATTTTAATGATGTCTGTATTAATTTCAGAAACTACCAAAATTGGACTTTTTTTTAGTTTATCTTTAGCCAAGTATTAACTAATTTAAAATATGAAAAAATATATATAACAATAATTAAAAGAACACTTTGTATATTGATTTAATATACATGCGTTTGTGTTTACATTCTATTGGAAGTAACTGTATATTTTGAAGACACAATTGCAGTAAACCATTAATCAGCTAGAAGATCCATAATTGATTCCGCAAATTAACCCACCACACCACTAACCACCGGGTATGAGTTTTTGAGTCGTGTGTACACGAAATGATTAATAAATTAGTTGTGCGGCATCGCACACTAGCCCTATGTCCAATAAAGTATTAAAGTAACGAACGAGATAAGATAAGGTTATTATTTAAATAAATAAATGTACCATTTCTTTTTCTATAATCCTGTTTCCGGTTAATTCCAAATATTCTTTGAAAACACTTTTATGAAATTTTTTATAACATATTTTATAAAAAATGTATTTATAATAAAAAAAAAATTATAAAACAAACTATAACAATAAAATAAACATTTAACATATTTTAAATAAAAAGTGAGTATTATATTTAAATTTCTGTACAAAACGAAATTTAATTGGCAATTGTGATACGATTTTAGTTCGATGACTCTAAACGCTTAAGATCGTACATAACCTAAGAAAAAAATGGATTAATGGGTTTAAATTAAATTTATTGATTATAATTACCTCAAGCAAAGTGGCCATGCTCCAAGCTTGAGTTCGGCATGAATCGATGCAGTACGAGCCGTTTTCATTGGTCAGCTCAGGTAGTCCGCGCCAATGAGAAGTTTGAATTTCCTTCAAATGCGCCGTTAGAATTGACCTATATAATTTTATGTACACATATTAAAATTACCCCTTTTTAACCCTTTTTAATTATCCACTTACCAAGTTTCAGCGATTGTTTCCTTTAGATGCCCGTTTTTCTCAGCAAAAATAAGTCGAGCTCGTAAGTAGAATCCGATGGGCCATACCCACTCCTACAATAGAAATATTTAATATATTGAAATTTAATTATTATTGAAAAATGAAAAATACCGGTCCTTGGTGATAATTTGCTCCGTGAGAAATATGTGCGTCTTCGGAGTCATTGGAATTATCGTAGAATCCACGGTACAACCAGTCGTCTGGATCCAATGTTTTCATTCCCAGTGGTCCCAGAATGTGCGTCTTGGCCTGCTCAAGAGCTTGCCATGCATGTTTCGGATCACACGCCTCTGGAGCCTGTTTTTAGTTGTAATTAAAAAAAATCAAATTATTTAAATATACGGCTTACCACAGCTAATGCAATTGGGAAATTACAGCGCAACTGGAAATCGGTCCACGGCTGGGATGCACCTACGGAGTCCTTATAAATTCCTACTTTATTGACTAAGGCTCCTTCTTGTTTTACATAGAAGTGATTGTCGAAGTTGGCTCCAATCAAGTCGGCCCAGTGTTTGTAGGTCCATACGGTTTTCTCACCTTTAAATATTCCGCATTAAATAATTATTGTTCAAAAGGGAAACGAGTAAAAATGTACCATTCTTGGATTTTCTTTCCACGGAGGTATATGGAATTACATCGGTTTCAGCTAATTTCTGTAAGAAACGCAATACAGAAAATTGCAATCCAATTAATTCAACAGCTGACCCATCACGTGGAGTACTGGGAACACCCTTGTTTCCGGCCTTTGTAGATGATCCCATTTTATCCATCCATGTTCCGCAATTTGCGTCATTACCACCAAACACAAATCCGGTGGTCGGGTTTACACCAATCTGGTTGTTAAAGCCCTTTTCGACCATGTGTTCATCAATTTCCCGACCGGCATTACGCTCACGGAATACGAGTCCCTGGAAGTGAATGTTCAGCGCTTCTTGCATAACATCAATAAGTGGCTGATCCTGAAAACAAAAAACGTTTAAAACCTTACAAATACCACTAAAAAGTTTTTTTATCAAAACTATCAACTTATCCAAGACATCTCCAATAAGATAAAAACCTTTCATATGTCATATTTTGTATCATAAATACATTTGAAAGGTAATAATGTAAACTCACACATTCACCGGCTGCTTTCGCATCCGAGTCATCAGTGGGGAACAGACGGGAAACTGGATCGGTCAGTAAACTCTTGCCATTTGGTGCCTCATTCACATACTGCTTGATGCTGTGCAACCACCACCAGACTGCATCTCGACAGTTAAACCGAGGTTTTGTTCCATTGTCTAGCAGATTTGGAATCAGACCATGACGCAGACACGCACCAAAGCCCAAAATAATATATCGTGCCTCTTCATATCGCCCTGTCAACAACAGACCACCACGTAGACCAATGAAAGTGTCACGACCCCAACAGCGCATGTAACCAGTGGAAAAATGCGGCAAACCCGCCGAGAATGTAGGACATCTGTCCGGAGCGCCAATCGCTGGACTAAGACGTGGCAAATCCGCAGAATCACTGATCGCCACAAACTGCACAGAGCCCAATGCTAGCATTTTTGTGAACGAACTTCCGTTCCTTATGAATCTGTCAATTGAGAGCGAAGAAAATAAAAGTCAACAATTCGACTAATGAGACTATGATATAATAATTCTGAATATTACTCTGGCATAAGGTTTAAGCATTGATTAATCAGCACATTGTGGATACCAGTTAGCAGGACATCAAAGTAGCTTGGAATCAGGTATCTAGAAATGTATGTATGATTCTGTAGAAATTTAATGGAATGATAGAGAATAGCTTTTACCTAGGAATTTCTTTAAGTGGCTTGGCACGATCTGCAATCCATTTGGAGAGAGCAGTTGTTCCAGGACTTTTTGTTAGGCGTTCATGGATGTAATCTAACCAAAATACATAAAGAAAATTACATGAATGGTTACATAAAACTATACTTACCAATCATCCAGTTTCCATCGCGTAAATTATTACAAATGGGATGACCAAGATCGTTGTTTGGAGCCACTTCTGCAAGCAACGAGGCAAAACCTTGTGTGCCACAGTACACCAATGGACCATAACCGGGAATATCATAAGCACCTATTGGATTTCCCATGTCTCGTTCTTCTTGGTCACATCGATAGATGGCACGGTTCAGATCGTTCAATGTCATTTTTGAGGCGATTTGCTTCAGTTCAGTATAAAGCTTTCCGCCGGCATCGTTATGGAATGATTCCACAATTTCATCGAGTAGCTTAAAGTGTGGCCTAGTGTAATCGTGTAGAGAAACACGAATTGCTACAACTGTGCCCGGTCGTAGATTTTCAAAGTCAAGCTGCGTGACATTTCCGTCCTTATAAGCGGTATGCTTGAACACTGTGGACTGTGCTAGCGGAATATGCTCGCTGATCTTAAGCTCGTACTCGTTAAGACCGTTGATGTATTTTTCGTCCTTCTCAAAATTGTATGGACGATCAAATTGTTTGCCGGAACTGCTAAAAAAGTTTACAAACGAAAAACATCTACGATTAGCATGTATAAGTGTACATCTTGAACGGGTGCAGGGCAATGGGCTTTAATACTGATTCGGTGGAAAACCTGAGAATGCGTGTTTGATTTCTGGTTAGAGAAGCACCTGTCCAAAAGTTATGTAGATTACAGTAAAAATAAAAATATATATGAAATAATATCAAAATTAAAATACTATCTGGTAAAATAGTTACGAATATTCAATAAATTTTTCATACTTATGCGAAAGCTCAGCTTCCAAGATAATTTCATCCAGATTACCCTCGAAACGAAGCGGACGTACTGAAGTAGGACCAGCCTGAGTATCGGGATAGGAGAAGCAAGTGTGTGCAACCAAAATAACACTTTGATGCGATGATGGGGAATGCCGAGTAACAGCAACTATGTTCGGGTCCATTTGATCGACGTAAACCTGAAATTTAATTTAAATATTATGAAAAAAAGATTGATCTCATTCTGACCTGACTGAATCCTTCATCTGACAGCTTTCCATGTAGAAGATTTAAAGCTCGCTTTCCCGCAATGATACCGGACTTTGCATCAACTCCCTTATTCCATTCTTGATACTGACGTTCTTCGTTGACAACATGAATCTATAATATTAGATTATTAGATTAACTTTTCATCCAAAGTGTCATTGTCATTTTAAAATTACGTGATGCGGAACCAGCTCATCGTATCCTCGGTTGCTACCAGTAGCACAGCAGGCCATTGAAACGAGTGCAGCAGTCGGCAGCAAATCGAAAACGGACCGTTTTTCTACCGGTGAAGGATTGTCATGTGTCAGATCGGAGAAAAGTGCGTGGGCAATACATGGTGCCAGTGGACGTTTTGTCGAACTGTAAAAAGCACCAACAGGTGCACCGCCATAACGGAATACCAATCTCCCTTCCTCATGTGAGTCCCATGCCGACTGAGCCTCTGCATAAATAAAGGATTAATAATCTAACATTATAAGCTATATTTATTGAATTAAATACCTCGAATCAAAGATGTTATTCCCAAACGATTAACAAAGATGTTGTCAGTTTGATCTGAATTAGTGAACAGCTCAGCTACCACGTACAGTTCTGGGTTAACTTTTCGTGCACAGTCCAGCATATATTCGGCCACCTTGAGGGGTGTTGAGTGACAATTGTCCAAACGAACTCCGTCAAATATACGGGCTGTCGTCTCGACATAATCTCGCATGTGTTTCCACAGATACGGGCTATCCTCTGGCTTATCTCCAAATCTACATAATATAAAAAAGTTATTATATATGTGTATTAATCAGTTAGTCCTTATTGTTATACCTCAATTTCACACTGTCACCCCAGGCAATCAACTCACGCTTAAGGTAGACGTTTCCGTTACCCGGAGCTGGTCGTGCAAAATCATTCAGCGGATCAGCACTCATCACCCAGCCGTTGTGCGCCATAAAGAACTTACCGGCGTCCGTATAGATAGCTTGCTCAATTTCTGCTAATGATTTCCCTTTAAGTTCACCATTGGTGAAATAGCGACTAAATACCGGATACTGAATAGAATTTTCTTTAATCTGAGGTCCATCATGCTGTACCCGTTCATATCGAACGCCTGCAAAGAACCAATAATATAATTATATAATTTACCAATATTTTAGCAACTTATACCGGCAAGACAATTGTCAACGGCGTACCCAAGGTAACCTTGGATTTCATTGCGCACGGATTCGTTAAGCTGTTCCAGCTTGTTACGGAAACTTTCGGCACAACGACGCAGTCGAGTGTCCTCGTCAAAACAATCGGAACTAATTGATAATATTAATTAAATGTAAATCATTGATTGTGTTTTTAAATAGCATACCGGAAAATATTGTAGTGGGCAAGGGCTGCTTCAAAATCAATGTCTGTGGCCAAACGCTTATACTCTGGATCTTGTTGCAATGTTATATCAGATGGAAGAGAACCTTGGCTGCTGGAAGTTGGTGGTGAGCTGTTACGCATCTTATCCCAAAAGAGCTTGTGATACTTGTCCACATCGCACTGATACAATTCGTAGAGTTTGATTTTCGGCAGATAGACAGTGTGCAATTGATGTCGCAGAGCCTGCAAGTGATCTTCGGTCTCGATAATAACCGGAACGCCAACAGTCTCGAGCAGACCAGCTGCAACGTCGGCTGTTACCTGTGCAAATAGAGCATCAAGCAGACAAGCAGGACGCAAATGCGGTGTTGTAAAACACGAGTACGTAGCATCGGGATGTTCTTTGAGCCACTCGGATTCATTGGCAGTGTGGTTTAGTACAATATCGCAAATTGATGCAATACCCCATTCCTTCTTTATTTTCTTTACTACTTTTTCCAGATCAGCATATCCAACATGTGCTGCAGACTTTTTGCCAGCCACAGCGGGTTCGGAAAAATCGGGGTTCACCTTAAGTTGGTCCTGCAGCGAGTATCCTGATCGAGAACCTCCCAGAACCTATATAGTAAATACACAATACATAAAATTAAAGATAAATAACCAGAAAAATGTGTTTACCTGCACTGGCGTAAAATGAATTAAATTGTAGCCTGAGTTCTTGGCCACAATTAGTTTACTTTCCCATGTCGACAGCGGTCCCAGACATTTAGAAAGTACGGTCTGACAGCGAATAGAATCAAGCGGAATGTTTTGCTGTGCATTGGGTTGACCCACCAGAATTAAAGGCTCTACTTGAATATAAAGAGCACCCTGGTGCACAGACTCTCTAAAAGAACATATTTATTACTCTACAATCAAAAATTTATACAAAATATACTCACTCTTCAGCATATTTAAAGTAAAAGTGAAAAGTTCCGGCACGGTTCACTTTAATTTCGCAGTAGATCTCTAAATCGGTAATTTCCGAGTACGGACGTGCACCATCTGTCAGCTTCTTGCCATCCTTGTTGAACCAGTTCAGATGAACGTACTGGTTGCGAATGAATTCAGCTTTTTCTATTTAAATTTTTTGAAAATATTCACAAATAATTTCTAAGATAAGTTCTTTTAAAAATACCTGTTATCGGATAGTTACAGTAAAGAGCCACGTGCCTGCCTAATAAATTTGCAGCAGGAACTACACGCAAAATAGTTCCTCGACGTATACGGAATAATGAGCTCTCTGCGTTGACTCCATGGTTGATGGACACACACAGTATTTCAGCCTGTTTAGTCATCGCTTTTTTCTGCATAACAAAATAAATACACATTTTGAATTAGAATCCTAGATCCAACGTTAGATTCTAGATATATTATATTAATCGTATAATGGTGACCGAAGTGCTCGTACAATATGAATGGCTTTGAGTACGACCCACAAAGCGCACTGAAGCACCGTAATACGCAATAGATGCGATTTGTCTGTCCAGACAGCGCTTGTGACACGCGCAGTAGCTGTGTCCGTAATCTGATCGATTGACCTCGCCGTGGAAGTGGCGGCATCGATGCACGGTTCCGACTGATGGTGATTGTTGTTTTTGTCTTTTTTTTTGAAAAACGCCACATGCTTTATGATGGTGTTTATACTCGTTATAAGATAATTGGCGACACTATGGGTAGTTTACGTTATAATTTTAGATTTTAAAAATTATTAGAAAAAAAACACTTGAAAACAAACTTAGAATTAAGTATCGGTTAAATGCGACAATCAGTTGCAATATATTTGTAATGGAAAACAACACAAAGAAAAAATCGAAGAAATTTAATTTTAGAAATATGAATGTGTATTTAATAAGCTTATAATTACACAGAAGATAAGCGATAACCTTTGCGTTTTAAGTGCATAACGATTGTAAAATTATGTCATAAATATGAAATTCATAGTTATGATCAATTTTATAGTGTCTTTTCAACATAAATGCATAAGAAACCTTTATCTTTAAACAGTTTTATCAATGGACTTTAAAAAATTGATTGAGTTTACATTAAATAATATATAAATTTTGAATATATTAATTGAAATATTGTTAATAATTACATAATAAATTCAAAGTCTGGAGTTTAACATCGATTATTATAAAGTATACGTTATTTTTAGAAAAGGCGGTTGAACTTGACCGGATTCTATATCGTTGAACGTGTCATGCGTTGCACGCGATTTGAAAATATTTTAATCAGTACAGATTATATTATTAAAACATTTTTTTTTGTAAATACCCCTTGCAGTCGCCTGTACGAAAACACAACCGCAAAGATCCGGGAAAAGATCTCTTTTATAGATTCCACAACGACAAAAACAACTTTTGAAACCTTTGCAAACATACTGTACACTTAAATATATAAAAAAACACACTCAGTACAATTATATGTAGTATAATTAAATAAATAAAAATTGCATGTAAAATGAGCCACACACAGAAGAGACGCGCAATTCACACTCGTATTCGTATCTGGAGCACGGAACTTCGTGTAAATAATGCTCACCCGAATCGACTGGTTTGCTGTCACTTTTCTCGAATTGCACGGATTACGGGATAATTATCAATTTAACCTTTTACACAGTTCGCGCCCAGCCCAATATCTCAACCGTTCTATGTAGACGACAATTTTGTTGTGCAAATCAGGAAAGCATACTACTTCTGAAGGTGACCTTTGTCGCAAGGTTTGGTATGTTGAACAGCTGTGCATAAGCGGTGGGTCATTGAACTAAAATTTGTAAACAAACATATTAAAGATAGGGTTGTGTTAAGTTTTTCTTACGTTTTAATAATGGTTGAACTAATTCTTATATATATATTTATATATATATTGCATTATGAAAATTAAGTCTGGTGGATTCCAAGTCTTTTGTGAATTAAATTTATTGGGAACAGGCAGCAAAAAATTAAAGTTCTGCGTAAAAAAATAATACAACAAAAATAATAAAATTTAAACAAACCAAAAGCGTGTTTTGTTTTAAGCCAGCTGTCCTGCGTGTTGATACGGAAATGATTGTTTTAGATGCTGAAGGTTATTCCTTGGATAAAGTCTCGGAAAAAGTACTTGAATTTAATCGTTTCGAATATAGTCGAGTTACCTTATTAGTAACTGTTTAATGGTTGATTAATTGGTTTGCTGTAAATAAACCAAGAAATAGGTATTACTAAAACTCAAAAAACTAATTATCCGTTAACAAATGTTATTCTACATATTCTTTTCATTGAATTAAATGCAAAAGTACAGGGAGCTATTGTATTTGAAAGAGGAACACAAATATTATACGTGTTAAGTTAAGTCTGGCATGTAAATTCTACTCAGTTAGGTTTCCAATTCAATTCAATTCAATTCAATTGCTCAGTTTGCAAAGTTTATCGTTCTTTACGCAAATTTTACGTTTGCCATAATCGTACATCCAAGCAACCACATTTACTCTAAATGACAATGTGCATCATTTTGTGTCGTGTGTTCTTTCAATGTGCTCCTCGTTGATGGACAATTTAACCGCCGAATTCTCTTCAGCGATAAGGCTTTCTTGTGGTTAAAGTGTTTGTCAATAAGAAAAATTGACGAATTTTAAGAAAGGAGGATCGACTCGAAACATCTCTCCATCCACAAAAATTGTCTGTTTGGTGTGGTCTTTGTGCTGTTGGCGGACAGTCTCTATCTTTGGTTTCAGCAAGATGGAGCCAAATGCCACCCAGCATTTATTTATTGAAAATATTCAAACATAATTTCTAAGAAAAGTTTTTTAAAAAATACTTGTTATCGGAAAAAAAAATCGCAGCATGTTATCAGGATCGCCCACACTTTGTATTTTTTTGCTTTTCACAGGACAGGTCCATCCAAACAAAACTAACATCAATCTTATTTCTGTTTTTTTCAAACAGACCATGAAGTCGTAGAACTTCGAGTTTATATACATCATATACACAGCCGACATCCCAGATCCCGTATCCCATTCGAAACCCGGATGAAAAACGTATGCAGTTTAAAATAATTTAATTTTAGAAGCATAATATTCTAATTAGATATTTTTTTTATAATATTTAAAAAATACTCTAAAAGAAAAGGTAAGGTAAGGCTTTGTTAGTCAACGAAACTTTAAGGTTAATGTGTTCATTAATACGTTATTTAATAACTTTACTGCAGAAGAATCAATGTTTATAAAGTGATAACACACGCCATCCATATTACTGGCAAGTTCAGTGAATAACATTGAGCTGTGCGCCGAATCATCTGTCAATATTTTAACGTGTCAAATCAATTATACAGTAATTGCCGATTTGCGATAGCATATAGAGCACATTCCATAATGTAAACAAAAACAAGTCGAAACTAGCAATTTTTAATAATATTTTTTATGAAATTCCAAAAAATATTAACAATTTAAAAATTGTTATAGAAAAGCTTTTGTGAAAAGTAGTCATTAAAATAAATGAAAAAATACCCCAACTAAAGTCTGTATTCTGAAATGGTATTTTTTTAAAATATTTTAAAAAAAGTATCTAATACAATGGATAGCAGCACTGGACACGTCATGACGCTGGCCAACAGCATTATTGGTGTAGGTATTTTGGCAATGCCTTTCTGCTTTCAAAAGGTTCGTATTTGTTCAACTTAATTTCCATAAAGTTACATTTCTACATACATTAAATTTCAGTGTGGCATAATCCTTTCAATAATCCTGTTGATCATCAGCAATCTGATAACTCGCATAAGTTGTCACTATCTGGTCAAGTCTTCCATTTTAAGTCGACGCAAATCTTTTGAAATAATGGGTAAGATATAAAATCCGAAAACAGTCAGTTTGTTTAAAAATAATGCGTATCTTCAGCCTTTCACGTTTTTGGTTCTTCTGGAAAACTTATGGTCGAGCTATGTATTATTGGTTATCTTATGGGAACGTGTGTCACATACTTTGTTGTTGTTGGTGACCTAGGACCACAGATCATTGCTAAATTATTTAATCTAAATCCAACCGATACGTTGCGGTATGTTATTTTGTCTAATCACTCCAAGGATATTTTAACCTGAAATTTTGTGTGTACAGTACCTGGGTTATGGTTGCAGTAACGGTACTGTGTGTCATCCCACTTGGCCTGTTACGCAATGTGGACAGTCTTTCGGCCGTCTGCACTGCATCGATAGGTTTCTACTTTTGTTTGGTTATTAAGGTGACATATTTAAATTATTTCAGTCTTAAACAAAAACTAACTTTTTATCTATATTTGTAGGTAATTGCCGAATCCAAGGCTAATCTTACAACTGGTGATTGGATAGAACAAATCGAACTTTGGCAAATGTCGGGTGTGCTGCAATGTTTGCCCATATTCAGCATGGCCTTATCGTGTCAAATGTAGGATTTTAAATATAAATGATATTCCAAAAAAACATTAATTAATTGTCTGTAAAACACAGGCAACTCTTTGAGGTGTATGAAACGGTGAACAATGTTTCGCTGTCCAAGATGAATGAAATCGTGCGTTCTGCTACAACTATTTGCACTGGTGTGTATATTCTGGTGGGCGTATTTGGCTACGTGGCTTTCTGTACACAACAGTTCTCTGGAAATATTCTACTTAATTTGGCACCGTCTTTTATGAGCGATGCAATCAAAATCGGATTCGTACTATCGGTGGCATTTAGTTTTCCTTTAGTAATCTTTCCATGCCGCGTCAGCCTATATTCGTTGCTGTATCGACACGTAATATACACTTGTAATGTTATACATAAAATCAATAAAAATGTGTTCTATTTGAAATTACAGGGACATTCAGATGTGGCACATTACATACCTGAGCATAGATTTAAACTAATCACCATCTCAATTGTGATAATGGGTCTCATAATTGGTATTATGATTCCATCTATTGAACTTGTTATTGGACTGGTTGGTTCTACCATTGGTGTGGCCATTTGCGTAATGTTTCCGGCATCTTGTTTTATGAAAGTTAGCAAAAAAGATTCTGCAGAAAAATCTTTAGCGCAGGTAAATTATATTAACTATTAAATTATATGTTTTATGAAGATTGACGTTTTTTTAGGTCCTGCTTATTTTTGGATTCTTTTTAATGGTTCTAGGCACATATGCTAATCTCAGTGCCATTGATGAACAGAGTTCCGGTTCAAGTATAGAAGTACCAGAACAAAGTATATTCAAAAATGAACATGATTTCTCGACGCAAACCAAAAATCTAACAAATGACGTTTACATAAAAGACATCGAACTGCCACCGATTCTTCAAAAAGTTCCGGATATTGTTCAAGAAATACGATTAGATGTTCCTAATAATAATGTAGCAGAACCAATTTTAGAACAGAAAATAGAAATCGTCAAACACATCGACGAGAGTGATAAGTTAAAAACAATAGGTTTACATAAAGGTGAATTATTATCAGTAGCTGAATCCGTAATACCGAAAAAAGTAACATCTGCTGCACGTGACGATAACACTTCGACGAAATACGCTGACATAAATCGCGAGGCATTGCAAAAAGAAGATACTGAAATTGATTTTGAAAAGAAAGAGCTACTCAATATCAAGGAGATAAATGAGCTCAAAAAAACCAAAGAAATTTTGGAGGAAAAAGTTAAGGAGATGCAAAATGAACTCGAAAAGAAAAATGAAGAATCCCAAAAACGTGTATTGGATAAAATTGAGGAGATTGTTGAAAAGGTGGAAAAAATAGAAAAGGTTCAAGAAGCAGAGGCTGAGAAAAAAAATATCGAGTCGCATTCAGAAAAATTACCAATAGATAAAAATGAAAATAGCGATAAATCGGTGCTTCAGAAAATCGATGAGATTGCCGAGAAGGTAGAGAAGATTGAAAAAGTTCAAGAGACAGAGTTAAAAATAATAGAATCTGAGGATGCAAAACTACACAAAGATAACTTGAGACCGAATAAAGAAATTGCAGGCGAACATAAAACGTCTCTAGATCTGGACTGGAATGCAAATCAAAAACTGAATCCGCAGTTCGACGGTCTTGTATTAAAATTAATTAAGCAACATATGGCTAATAAACAGGAACAACAGAAAGTAAATAATACCCAACAAATAGTGGATAATACAATGAAAGCCAATGTGAATGTTTACGAACCAGAATCGTATAAAGTAGGAGAGATTCTGGAAGCTGCACAAATTAAGAGTGAAAAAGCACTTCCACTACCAATAGTTCTGTTTAATGCGTCTACAAATGTTAAAACTGTAGAGGAACAACACGAAATTGTGCACCCTCTTATTCATCGATCGGAAAAATCTGTGCTAGCCAATGTCGAAGAGAATATCAAATCTATTCGTAGAGATTTACTAGATGTACACATAGACGAGGAAAGAAAAGAAGGTAATCTATTTGCTGTGGATCGGCAGAAACGTCAGGCTGGCGAAGAAAGTTGCGTAGAAACAACACCACCAACTGCAGATAGCTCGCCGGATTTAATCATAAATCCAGTTTTAAATTCTGTCGAAAAGGTGCATAAAATAGAAAAGATTCCAGAGGCAGAGGCTGAAAAAACCAACTTGGAGACGAATGCAGTAAAATTGCCAATAGATAAAAATGAACAAACCGAAAAAAATATGTTCCAGAAAATTGATGAGATTGTCGAGAAGGTAGATGAAATTGAAAAAGTAAAAGGCACAGAGGCTAGTCATAAGCGATTAGACAGTTTTGAAATTAATTCAATCGGTAGAGAACTCAAGTCAATCACAGATACAAATATAAAAAACGATGATGTCGCATGAAAGAAATACAACTAAAAATAAGGAATAAAAAAATGTGCTATGAGCTTTTACGAATAAAATAAATGACAATACATTGGTGCCGAATAGACAATAAATACCATAATATATACCTGTAAATAATGTGATAACATGACAGTGTGTGCTTTATTTGCGTTAGGAGATCCGTTCATTTAATTAATAATAAACAAAAAATGTTGGAAAATTTATTTTTATATTGTATCATGTGGTTTGTGTTTAATTTGATAGCTGATTTCACACTTGTAAGTTTTTCTATTTATAATTGTCTATATATTCATCTGATTTTAATATTACGGCCTCGAGTTTATGATAGAATCAGATAATTAAAATTAAATGTTTAGGAATTGTAGATATTATTTTTACATATTAAATAATAATAAATAATTTTCAAATCTATAATAAATATTATATATATTCTTTAATTATAGTGATACAAATTGTTGTGTCTACTTAACCCTCTTTTTTGTTCGTATTCGGTCGTATGCAGTATCCTTTGAAGTTCCTACGATGTTTACAAATCCGGTTGAGCCTCGGTGCTCGACTTCGTCATCGTCTTCTGAATCGAACGATGGCTGCTGTCGATTTGGTGAGCTTCCCTTGTGCTGGTTATTATTTTTCGTCAGCATTGACTTTGAAGCTTTTACAGATGATCGTTTTGTGAGAATAGGCGAGTTTACCGCGTGGCCACGGTTGTTCTCGCCATTAGATTTAATTTTGTCCAGTGATCCATAGCCACTGTCTAAGACCGACATTGGTTTACTGGGAATGCAAATTGCATTGGGCTGCTGTAGTTCTGGTACAGATATCGTGGCAACTGAATTGTATACGGATAATAGACCCTGAGACAAGGGTTTCTGCATAGATAAGTTAGTTAGTAAATTGGTCGCTGATTTTGAGCCATTGTATTTCAGGGTTGGACCGCGGATTTCGAATGGATGTTTTCCATTTCCAGATGGTAATTGAAGTTTTCCGCTTACGGTACATTCGGGAAATGTGCTACTAAATCCATTGTTGGATGTCTGTGAGCTTACATTCACCAGTCTACTGTTAGCCGGTTGTGCTATGTTTCCCCCGTTAGACTGAGTTTCTGTAGACGGTGAGCGCCTAGAGTCATCTATTACAGCTCTCATTTCACTAGGACCCGGTTGAATGAGACCGGTTCTTGGATCAATGTGCTTTTGTGTCGCATCTTTAACGGTTGTAGTAATTTTTTTGACTGCTTTCTCAGTCTCTCGAACGGATGAGACGTGTCCAGCGATTGGTGTACGAGATGCCGTTGAAGATGGTGTTGTTGTACCCGAATCGTCCTCCTAAATAAATATTTAAATTTTAAACTGTAATTGATAGTACATTTTGAACACTTACTTCTTCTTCTTCCATGATAACTGATGTTTGAATCCAGTCTCTAATGCGTTTTTTCTTTTCCATTCGATCAACAGTTGTTTCGATACCGTGCTGTGCCAATGTAGACAACAATTTGTTCTTCTCTTCAGGACTGCTATGAAATGAGTACATTGAGGCACACAGTTCATCGGGCTCAGTAACTAAAATATCACAAAACATGAATCCCTAATGCATATGAGTGAACATTTTATATTTAACGCACCAACAAGATTCTTTTCGGCACCCTTGGCCAGCCATCGGTCGTCTAAGAATCTCTGGAGATCGCCCACATTCATCGGTCGTCTTTCTACGTTTGGTTCCAGCAGTTTTCGAAAGAGTTTGCATGCTTTCGAGGAGATTAGCTTGAATAGCTTTGGTGTACGACGCATCGGAATAATCATGGAACTATTTTGCCAAATAATATATCTATACGGATTACATAAAAAAATATGAATATTTAGATATCAAAATACTTGAAAATCCTAACATACCGCATGTATCGTGGATCATCGGGAGCAGCTTTCTGCCATGGTAGACATCCGGTTAGGCAAACAAACAGTACGATGCCAAATTGCCAAACATCATGCGAAGGAACAGTCCTTAAGTTAGTAGAGATAACAGTTGTAAGGATGAATTTAGTAATTAAAATAAAAAAACTCACTTGTACGTGTCATCTGTGTTAACAACCAAAACTTCGGGTGGACTGTATGGTAGCCATTCGTTTCGGCGCTGTACGTATGTATTGGACCGGCGAGTCTCACCAAAGTCACACAGTTTCACACGTGAAAAGTCCGAGCGACAGACGAGCACATTGTCCAGCTTAACGTCCCGATGAACTAGATCTCTGAAAATGATCTAACATAAGTCTTACCATCTTTGCTAGCTAAACACTGGTAGAACACAAATACGCAGTTCCATATTTGATACATACTTGGAGTGTATAAAATCCAGTGCCGATGCTATCTGTTTGGCCACACGTTTCGTATGAAGCTCACCGATACCAGTCTCTAAAACATTGGATGTAAGATCACCTAAACAAGTATGTTATTAGAATAGTTTTAATTTATTGCGAATTAGAATTTTACCTAATGGTGCGTACTCCTGAGTAAAAACATAAAAGCCGGCCGTCTCAAAGGCAACATCATATGTTGTCACAATGTTCCGGTGCACGCCCAGATGAAGACCATAGTGAAACTCGCGATAAAAGTCACGCAGTGATACGTACGGCTTGGGCAGTGCTTTAAGGACCATTTCTGTGTCTGTGGCACGGTGTTCGACGAGCAGGATCTTGCCAAACCATCCTTCGCCAACGATTTGCAGAATGTCAAATTCATCTGATAAAATAACCTGAAAGCGTGTATAACAATAGATAAATTGTTTTTTTAAGGCATGAAATCTAACGGTGTGTTTTTATTTTTCGTTTAAAGCAGATTAAACTGTATAATAATTTCGTCGGTCAGTAAACTCTAGCGCTCAAACTACTAGAATTAAATACAATATAACTTATTACCACGATAAAAGGCGGGCCATTATTGCTTTAATTTTATACAAAGTACTAACTAAATGACCGAATCTATAATTTTATATAGAACTTATATATAGAGACATTATTATATGTTATCTAGTGGATGCGGATATAATCGGCCTCTGGAAACTATTTTATACACCAAGCCCCAATAGATGATATAACGTGGAGTAATTTGATCTAGATCGATTTTCACACACTGACACAGTCACAAGCTCATGCACTCAATTGAAGTAAATATAAAAAAAAAGTTTTAAAATTATTTGATATTATTATTATTAGTTTATCTTTATATTTTATATTTACATCATTTGTTTGCACCGCTGACACCAATTTGTATTATTCAATATTATTAGACATTATCATTAATATTATATTTATAAAATTTAAACATAATTTATTTTTCTTTAAAACCACTATTCAAATTATCTAATATATTATACCTTTTCTAATTCAAACTCTCGAATGCGATGGATGTTTCCCACGGGCTTTTTGCTAGGTCCCATTTCGAAGCATGTGACCGTGTGGCCTAATGGATAAGGCGTCGGACTTCGAATCCGAAGATTGCAGGTTCGAGTCCTGTCACGGTCGAGTAAATTTTTTTTTTCTGGCACTTTAATTTTTTGTTCCTGTTTCTATTATTTTTGATTTAAATTTTATCACACGCACTTTTTAACCCATCTTTAAGTAGCGAGCACAGTTAATAAGTTATCGTATTCGTTTTTTTGAGAAGCATGTAATTTCGCACTGTACCAAGTATTTCTGATATGTTGTATATTTTTTGTTTTTCAAATGTGTATACATATATAGTATATAAATGTATATTTATATAATTATGAGCGTTGAGAGCGGTTGAGTTTTTCTTATCTTCGTAACGATGTGCGCAATCAGAGTGAATAATAATAATGCTTGTTCGATTACAACTAAAATGCGGTCGCTACGATTTATTTTGAGAGCACTTCTAGACGCGGCTAAAACAAACGTCGCGCGATATACTATATACACTAGGTATATATTATAGTATAAACTAAATTTGCTTAAACGATTTGTTTTGATTTAACAGGCGCTGCTAGACATTTTGCAAATTTGGTATGCATGCATGTTATACATAAATATTGTATGCATACATATAGTGCTAGGGAGCTTCAAAAAAGTAACAGATATAAAAAATTGTTTTAATGATCTGCCTCAATATTCTGTCATTATGACCCGCTAATTAAGCAAATGCCAATAAAAAAATATATTGATAGGATTTCAAGATATGATTTTTTTAATGAAAAAAATAAATAGAACATAGTCCCACATTTTTGAATTTAAAGGTAATTAAATTATCTGCATTTTTTGAACAACTTTATTAATCCACCCAGTATTTTTGGTGCAATCAAAAGTCAATACGTTGATGAATAACTAAAAAAAAGAAACGAAATAAAGAGCAAAAAAAGCTTACTTTATAATTTTGTACGTGAAGATCCCCTTTTTACGAAAAAAACGAGCTGTGATTGAGGAAAATCTATGGAAAAATAAAAATATGAATACTTGAGTTCGCTTTTTTACTATTTTTCTCGATTTATTCCAACTAGTCCTTCAAATAAATATCAATCCAGAATTTCATTTCACTATATTTTTTTTGGGGTCTCGAGAGAATTAAAAGCTATTGTCGAAATTCAATGGGTCAATACCGACTCTAAGTCTTGGATATTTTAGCATAAGAAAATGTTTATTCAAATCTTGTGGGTGGGTCATGCGAAAAGCAAGGATGCTCCAAATTGATTCTGAAAATTTCCTGAGCAAGTCTTGTACGATTGCATAGTTGAGGTTGATTTTTGTTTCGCATATCGAACTTTCAATTGGTGGCAATCCGGGCAATTCATATAATTGACCACATCGTCTTGATTTATAATTGTGTGAATTGATTTATATTCAACCAATTGAGCAGCAATGAAATTTAAAAAGCAGTATTTAGATTTGAATCTTATATTGTTGCTCTAAAATTTGGAAACACGGTTTGTATGAGTTCATCTTTTGAGTCTGTTAAATGATAAAAATCTGTTGGCAACGTTATCAAGCCATTCCATTTGCGATATCCTGCTACTCTTTTTCTTTTTTCTTTTTTTTTTAATATATCCGCCAATTGATCGTTTTCAAATTTTACACGCATGTTTGTTGTTAGTTTAATTTTACTTCGTCTGCCGCCGTAGATCCTGGAATAACTGATAATGTCTGCCGAAAATCACAATACCAATGATACACCAAAAAGATTTTGATTCTCTCGTAGATCTTGCAATATCCTTTCCAACGCATCTAATGTTTTCTTATGCGTTATAGTAAACTCATCCCACAACATCAGTTTGCATTGTTGCAAAACTTTTACCATATCTGCGATGTATTTGAAAAGTTACATGTTTGATATTCGATCACATCTGCTAATAGAAATGGATTAACAAATTTCTTTCCTGATGACCTTTTCCGTCGCTGACATCTTTCATGATTGCGTTGTATTCGTTTTACAGCACGTTCATCACTGTCACAAGTTTTGAGTTGAACAGACAAATTAATGAAATGTTACAGCTTCAAATAATATAGGATAGATTGATTCATCTGAAATTTCTGATCATCGATTTCATCAGGTCATATGTGCATGGGACAAATGTTTTTTCTGCCATTCGATGGAATATAACAACATCTCTTCCCATTTCGTTGACGAATATATGTGACATTGCATCTTGGGCATATTCATGCATATGTGGCGGATTTCCAATATATGATGTTATTAAAAATGTCATGCCTCCGACGTTGTTTGCATTTCCATCAGTGTTAATGGCATCTAAAAGATGAATGAATCCTCATCCAATGAAAGTGAAGCATTTTGTTTCAATATTCACGTACATATCTACTGCATACTGCTGAAATAGTTAGTCTTCGACATTTTAGAATGTAATAATTTATCGAACTGACTTTTTGTTTGTTTCTAATAATTTAATATGAATCAAAACTGAAAAAGTAGTATTAGAAAAAAGGTTCTTTTTAATGGTACCAAATTATTTTTTCAATTGATTGATTTTTGCACAGTTGAATTTCAGACACTGGATGATTTGCATTAAGAATTTGAGACAACTTTCCCAAAAGTACTGTAACTATAAACATAATTTTGAACGAATAATCCCGTAGAATTTAAGAAACAGATTTCATTGTTTAATATTTTAAAAATATTTTTCAAATATTTTTTTAATTTGGAATAACGGGATATTGCTGCCATCAATTTTCATATACACACGCGCACAAAATAATAATAATTGTACATCCAGAACTTTGAGAAAATAGTTTATTATTCAAAAATCGAGAAAACTATTGATAGATGTAATATAAGCTAAATTATAAAAAGTTTAGAGACAGTAATTGAATTACCAAAAACACGAAAGCGCCGATTTGGAAATGCAAATATGTTTCTATTAAATTGTAAACATACATGAGAACGTATAAAAAATGTATGATAGATATTATTATGAATAAAATTATATTTTATCAAAAATAATATATAAATTTAAATAAACAAAAAAGCCTATGGAAAATCTAAGAAAAAAATAAATGAATCACCCTAATACAAACATAATACATCATAGCTCGACTAAGTCTTAAACTACACGCGTAGACAGAGTTCGCATAAACATTTACTTATATATGATGTATACTAACACACACATCCTCGTGTATACGGCACACAACCATATATACAGCACGCATAAGAAAAGCATGGAGCAAAGCCAAGAACAACGTCATTCAATTGCTTTTATAACTAGCATTTGTATAAATTCACATAGACCAACTGAAGAAACAGCAGCTGTACACGTTTGATTTCATTTCAACTTAAAATGGGAGTTTGATTTTTAATATTAGTTTTTAATTTTCTTTGATGACATTTAGTGCTAACATATTATGTTTATTGAAAAATTAAATTATTCCTATAGTAAAACACAAAGCAATCGAGTGATTTGTATTTTTAGAAATTTAGAGATTTTTATGTTATCCGATTAGTCTTTAAAATTCTGATCTAGGTAATCATGTTTTTTCTTGTGGAACGAGGATTCAAACATTTTCTACGAATTTAAATAATAATTTCTCAGAAATCATGGTTTTATATATTTTGTGTTTAAGGTGAGTGCGTCATTGATGACCGAACCTATAAATATTTTTTTTATATAAATGCATTGTCACCAGAAACGAGGCTATGCGCCAAGTTTCAGCTCGATTGGTGACGGAAAGCGTTTAATTTAGAAATCGCAAAATGTTGTCCTTAATATTCAAATATAAAAAATCGAAGTTAAAAATGAATTTTCTAAAATATATTCTGTACAAAACATTATAAATTATTTTCGAGTGTTTCGATGATGTTTAATTTTAATTTGAATCTAAAAGGTATTTCTCTATAATGTCATAAGTAATAGCTCATTTCTTATAAATGATTCGAATTTGAAATAACGGGACATCAATTTATATATACACGAACCCATCAATATAAAACAAGCGTGTGATGCGCTAGGATTCACGATTTCAAAATTCTAACAAATATAACAAAGCTTGGAGTTTTTTTTATTGTGTTCACTGTGTTGTTGTTTTCGCACACACATTTTCATCTCAGCAACTGTAATTCGGTGACAAAAAGACTATAAAAAAGTGACTAATTGCATTTCCGTTGAGTTAGCAGGCAAGTGCAGGAAACTTATTTTTCCCGAATCTACGTCTACGTTATTGTTGTTACCGCTCCGTAGCTGTCGTGTTCGTCGCTGCGACGTCACCAAGGTTCGTCGGGTAAAATCAAAGTAGGAATGTAAGAAATGGATCTTCAATGACAAAAATGAGAGGCATGCATTAGAAAAGATACAAAAAGAAATAAAAAAAAATGCATACCGATTTTTGCATAATTCATGAGCAAATTACAAATAATCGCCCTGTATTCCGGGTTACTATTGTTGACAAAACATTTGAGATAATTGCCTGGCTGCATTCTCATCGAATGATAATAAACTATATTATGTTATGCAAAATCATATGTTGTCTTCCTTCTATTATAGTTTGCGTAAAGCTATGCCGCTCTCGGTAGTATGATGAGCTGACATCTTCAGCCAAGAAGTGTCGTTCTTTCAAACGAGGTGCAAATAATTGCGATTTTTCTTTAGTAAGTTCCAAATCTCCCTCCAAATCATTCAATACTATTTGATTTGACAAATTCTGATGATGATACATTGGGGTTTTCTCTTTTTCTTCAGAACATTTCGGATACGGAGTTCCATTCGAATGCAGAACTGGAAGCGTAAACCTATCAGCCGTTTTTTTCGGTTAATCGAATTGTTTTCCGAGTCAGGTGGCTCTTTCCAAATTATTGGCTTGCCGAATGTGTCGCCTGTGAAAATTCTATCATGCATATTACATCATAATAATCATTTAACAAAAAATGGATATTTGGAGTTAGAATTCCAATTTTTAAGAATTACTTGACTCAAATGGCAAATCGATATCAGTAAATTCTAACTAACTTTAATAATGTGTATAGTGAAACTCATTTTTTATATCGGCGCCAAGTGTTATAACTGTCTGCAGTAACTTTTTTGTAGAAAATTTTTTTACATTCTAATTTTTATATAATCTACAAATGTAAATGATATATTCATCGATTCCGGTAGCCTATTTGACCACGATTTACGTCTACACAATGCTTGAAAACCAGATAACATATGATATAATCTTTTTCTCTATTTTTCTAGACATATAGTAATCATATAGGTAAAACTGTATTTTTGGTCACTTAAATGGTCAAATGGATGATTTCTATATTTCATGTCGGGAATCGGTAGATTGGCTAAATAATTATGAGATGTCTTATCGCCCTCATGTAGTGTTTAGTAATTGATAGACTATTTCATGTTCTAAATATTATATAAAAACTCAACATGTATATGTATTGTTCTGGCGGTGTTTAATGACAGCGCTTAACAAACATTTACAAACTAATTAAAACAAATGTGACAGAAAACAGAGCATACTCATTTGTATGACTATCTTTTAAGTAGAGCCTATCTGAGTATATATATATGTTAGAACGCTAATCCATACACACAAATGTAGGATATACTATGCAATTGGCTTTGCCGATGGCATAGCAAGCCTCATATCCGGATAAATTGAAAACACAATTATACTTTTTATGCATTAAAAATTACAGAGATTTGATTGACAGATTGACTCAGAAAAACAGCAAAGCTATTTTAGAAAGGTGTACTAAAACAGCAAAGGTTATTTTCTCAAATAAAAATATTATATAATTAGAAAATAAGCCATACATTTCAACCAAATACTGCAGCTTACAGAAGATGTGAAATAACTGGGAAATATTCTGGACAGGAAACTCCTATTCAACAAACAGAATTGAGACAAATACCAAGAAACACATAAATACTGGAAAATCTTTTAAAGTACTTTTAAAATTTAATTATGAAGAACTGGATTTGTTTTTACCTGAAAAATCAAATCGGGAAAAATTTAATAAATTTAATGAATATTAATTGATATTTGATTCTCAATTTTACATGTTCTTTTAAATATATAAATAATTTAATTAATTATTTAATTTAATTTATTCAATTTTAACATAAAACGATAAGTTTAATCTATTCAAAAATTGTTCTTTTGAAAACGAAATTAATTTCAGTATGTGTTTATGTATGATGTTTGGTAAAATCTGTTAAAAATGTTAAAAATGTTTGAATATATTCACTTCGTTTAACGTAAGTTAAACTTTTCCAAACAGTTTAGCCACCAGGATAAATCCTTGTACTCAGCATCGAATACGTCCACAAAAGCCACCACGAATTGTGTTAACTAATTTGATAACAGTGGTCATTGTTTCTTTCAAACCTTTTCGCTTGGCACACAGTGAACAAAAAGAACTTCCGGGTTTGTTCTCTTGACGAAACTCATAAAACCTTTTTTCTTTTCGACCATATAGATGGATCACCATCGGTACACACAGAAAACAATTTCTCTGGATTTCTGTATGATACTGTATCGTTGTTGTCTGTGGATTTGTCAAGAGCGAGAGAAACTTAAACCGCAGAATCTATATTGTATTTTAAGTCAATTACAAGGAACTTATCTACATTCTTCTGGTCACTGATTCACGTGAGAGTGTAATCGATTCTATTGAGCTTGCTAGTTGATTCCCGTTTTCGCATTTTAACACTGATACCATTGGTATTTTTATAAACTCTTCGTCGAACATTGTATAGCTCACAACAAACGGAGCTTCTGCTTTAGTTAATTTTTATTTTTTTTATTTTTTTTTGAAACAGAAAAGTATATTTATTTTTAATTTAAACATTAGTATCAACCATATTTTCTTTAGTAGGCGTATTTCTACTCTTGATTTTTTTTTTATATATATTTTTTTATATTAAAAACCTATTAACCAAAAAAAAAGTGTTTTCCGTTCCAATCTTGAAAAAGTATGTTTAATAACATTTATAACTTAGACCACTTTCTACCAACGAGGCAACATATAATGTTTGCTTATGTGTACAAGAAAGTTACACATACTACTCTGTCAAATAAGTACCCGGAAATTCTCATTTTAAATTTTCCCGCTGAGAATATTTCAAAAATTTGTTTTTCCCAGGTTGGCAGAACTGTCAGCCACTATTCTGTCAATTTTTATTGCTATGTGTCATTTAGTTTGTTTACGG
>JANSTU010047043.1:0-10390 GCA_027564075.1 Bolitophila hybrida | reverse complement strand
ATATACCAATTTCTGTCGATAATTTTCTTCCCAAAGCATTTCTTCAAATTTTCTAAATCATTAAATGTTTTTATTGGAAATTTGTATTTGGACATCTCTGAGTCCAAAACCGCTTCTATCTTTTGTAACATTAAGCCTAGCAACACATTCGTTTTTGAAGCCTGTCTCTTTAAAATCACATACTACTATATGACTCGTATATGTTAAATGATAAGAAATATATGATAGTTCGAAGCTGAGAAAATACCTGCATTAGAAATTAAGACAGTTCTACGATATTCCGGGCAACAAAATTTTAAAAGATATTATATTAAATTGTTTCTAATTAAGACATTAAGACATGCTCTACTTGCCGTCACATACTAATTAATTAACAAAGCTTTATTAGTGCACACCTAAGATTCTATCAGCCCTCTTTTAAAATACGTTAAATCAATTAAGTTTGTGGACGGAACATGAAGCGTTTTATATGAAACGACAAGTAAGCAGTCCTTGCCTGAGTCTTAAAAGTAGTTTTGCACGATTTTTTTTTTTCAAAGTATGTATTCCATTCGAAAACAAATTGTCAGAGAAGTCAGCCAAACACTGTTAATTCGAGCTGTTTTATTGCGCAAAAAGTCACCAATTGCAATTGCATTTGCAATTCATTTTGCCGAATCTATGGAACATTTTTTGATTCCACTTCAAACTATACGAGCCCTCAAATATATATTTAGTATATATATAGTCATAATTGTCATAATTATGATTTTTTTTGCTGTACGCTGTCTCTAAATCATTCATTTGATTTTTTTTTTCAAACCAACAAGTTTTATACACACTTTAACCCTTACTCAGGTGCTCATTTCCTACAATAAAGGTTACTAAACTACAGTTTCGATACCTTGGACTGACGAATGTAAACAAAGAATGCGAAAATGAACATACATTTTCACTCAATTTTGTGAATTTTTTTTTCAATATTTTGGCTTTTTGACCTTGATGATGACCTTTCCGCACCCAACATATATAATGAAAAATTCTCAGAAAAACGGAAGCTATAATATCATCTCAAAGTGGACATTTTTAAGTCGACTTTTTGGTGGACATTATATCGACACCTCCCCTTTACTAAATTCTTCAATATATGTATATATACAATCAGAGAAACACGCTCATGGCCAGTCCATGAAAACACCCAGCAACAAATACATGACAAATTTTCAATTTTGTATCTGGGTTTGAACTCACGGCCACTGGATTGAAAATTAGATTTAATTATCAACGAGTGTTTCCGAGAATATCTCTTAAGGTTTTTTAACTTTCAGAGCTTATAATAATTTTTTTTACCAGACTTAGCAGAACACCCTGTTAAGTAGTACAGTAATGTCAGACTCGTACAGTTAACTGCTCGAATACCCATTCGTAGTTTTTGTAAATCATAATACAACAAGGAATGGGTAACCTTCATAAAAGTACGAACCTGATAAATGGTTTCGGTCAATATCAATGATTTAAGGTGGATTTTATTTAAACTATTTCTTACAATATATTAAAGTTGCATTTATATCGTATTACACGGTAAACTTACATACCACACCCACTTCCCGGCTGCCCGTTTAATTCACAATAATATATTATCCTTTAAAATGTGGAAGTATGCAGTTTGGTTTGCGCACATCCATCGAGCATCTGCTCCGGCATTTGCATACATTTTGAGTACTAAAATTGAGATTTATTGTCATGTTAAAATATAAATATCCTGTGGCTCTCATCCCACTTCATGTTCTGGCATCAACTTTATTGTACTCGTGCCTGTTTGGACATTCACTAACTGTTTATGACCACATACCACACCATAAAACAATATGATGTATATTTTACGTCATATTTATATTTATAGGAAATTGTATGTTGTTTCGTACATGAATGGACGTATGAATGTTTATGTGTGCATATGCGCGAGTATATTTTCGTAGTCTATCATTGTATATGTGTGAGTAATTTTGTGCGATTTTTTTCATATCCGTCAAATGAGGAAGTGTCATAAATAAAACCCGATTATTTAGCGTTTTAAATTGTTTTTCTACTCATATGTATATCTACATATCTATACATTTATAATGTATGTAAGAATGTATACATATCTACTTCATACGCTTTTGCTTAAATCATAAAAAAAACAGACATACTTATGTGGGGTTAGTGTTAACTTAACTTTGTAGTAATATGTAATATAATTTTTAATCTGGTTGGTATTTTTATAATTTACTTTTTTTGATTTAAAGTTTTAAAATCCCGTATTATATAATACCGTAAATTTAAAAAAAAAAATACTCATATAGGTACTTTATTGACATTTTAGACATTTTAGGTATTTTAAAAGATGGTTTTTATATGCGATTATCGTTAGTACACAACATTTAAAAGGTCTAGCTATTACGGAATTTTGAAACATAGTTTACTTTTTTTAATTTTGGGATTTTGGTGAAACGGTATTTGGATCTAACAGGATATTCTTGATAGTTACGACTAGTAGTCATACTTTTTGAACGCGCATTCCAAAATCTATCTTGAAATTTCTATTCATAAAGTATAATGTATTCTATAAAATATAATGTATAGAATTGCAAAAATAAAATATGTATACAAATTCCACATTTTACAATGCAATATCTATTTTAAAGCAAATATATTCGCTTGGCAGCTTACCACAAAGTATAATACTATATTGGTATATAGCTTGTGGCATCCTGCATATACTAATAACAATGCATTTTCTCCCAACATTCATTATTACTCTGTCTGTATAATTTCCAGTAATGTTTACATGTTATTCCCATCAGAGCAAACACCAGCAAACTGCATATTCCATAATTGCTACAACATCATTTGAACAGTTTGTAAATTACTTGTAATTTATTATGCAACTGCGTATTTAAATTATATTTAGAGAAAAATACAATTAAGAAAAGCCTCATGTGTAGACATGTAAATGTACATAAGGTATAAAACGTTTTGTAAATAACTTTGTTTATCTAGACTAGAGCATAATCTAAAAGATACATCATTTCATTTTCATTTTCATTATGTTAGCGCAATAATATGATGCAGATTAACTTGGTATACAGTGCATGTAAAAAACCAAATAATACGATTCTTGGTGTTTGGTATAATTTTGTTTGTCCAACTTCTATGTTTACCGGTTGTCCATTTTACCTGTCAAATTATTTTCTTACTTACTTAACTCCAGCCGCTTCTAACTTCTGCCATTTTTTTATAACTTTCTCTAAATACGTATCGAATTTCAGTATTGAGTTCAACCAAACACCTTGGTATTGTGTGGCTGAGCTTGGGTTAAAGACTATTGGTTCAAGTTTCACGAAATTAGCAACTCGTCTGTTTCCTCCGGTACGGCTCGCAAGTTCAATCCACTTTGTTAATCTACATAGTGAGTTGTTTACTATTATTGTTAGGTTGTTTTTTTAGTAGTAGCCACAATTTCTATATCATCTACAAAAGCTATTAGTTTTATTCCTTCTGGTTGATCTATCTCTAGCTGTTAATCACATAGAATATTCCAGAGAGTTGATTCCTGCGGCACACCGCTTTTTTTGGACATCTCTTTTAATATTTTTTATATGTGTCCTGCTTCCAACTTTATTTTTCTATCAGAGATGTAGGACGATATTATGGTTATAATACTGATATTGATTTTCCGTTTCCTCAGCACATCCAAGATTATCTGCGAGGATGCGTTGAATTTATTTTTAACAGCAACTAAAAACCATGCACATCTGTTTATAGCATCGACTATCTGTCTACACTCATTAAATCCGAATTGGCTTGCAGACATGTCTCCTGGTTCCGTAAAAAAATCTTTAGACTCAACAATATTAACTGCTCGTAATAGTGTGCCTTCTATGCCAATAGAGTTAGTTCAGGTTTACCTCCCAATAGGTGGCGGAGTTGCCGGTTCAAACATTTATATCTCCGATTATATTAGTTGTGTTTTAAATTTTTAATAAACACTTTTACAATAAATTTCACAGGCTTTCGAATAATTTTTTTAAATTTATTTAAAATAAATTGCAACAACAAAGTCGAATATTCTCAGCTTCGTTAGTTTTGACAGCTGTGTGGAGTGTTAGACGAGCCGGCCGGGCTTTGTTGATTCGGGTACAGATGTCAATGTCAGTGCCACCATCAACAGTTTACAAGCTTCCGAGGTAGCAGAATTTATCAACAATCACAACGGGTTCATCGTGGAGTTGGATGAGCTGCACCCGCGTTTGTGTTATGCCGCATTTTCTTCGTCTTCTTTGCGTTGATCCGGCAAGTCGGCTTGCAGAAATCGCAAGATTCTGCAGCATTGAATAAACATCTTCATGACGATGAGCCAAAGAGCAAAAATCTTCAGCGTATTCAAGGTCCTGAATGTGGTCGTACAGGACTCATTGAGTGCCGCGACCACTACTAGGTCATTCAATAAGTCCGTAGGTATGGCGATACTAGATTTTTTTAAAATATATTATTTTTTTAGTACTAACCTTCAAAGGATACATGTATAAATTTGACAGCAATATGACAATTGATTCGTGAGTTTTGTTTTTGAAAAAAATGGAAAAAAGTGAATTTTGAGTTTTAATAATGCATTGCTTTTTGATGAAAAAAATACTGTGGAAACCAAACAATAGCTTGATAAACATTATCTGAACTCTGCTCCATCGAGACAGATGTCAGTGTTTTTACTATTTTACACGAACATTTGGGTATGCGAAAGCGCTCTGCAAAGTGGGTGCGATGGCAAAATTGAATCAATTGGGCTTCTAATTGCTTACCCACCCACCATATACTCCAGATTTAGATTAAATGTTGCCTATAATGAAACATTTACGTATAGTCAAAGTTACATATATAAATCACAAATACGTTACTGCTAAATGGACTCATCCTCCCATGCCTGCACTAGCATGTGCAATAGGATCTCCGTTGAAAGTAACGGGTCCGCTTTGACGATTTCTATTGGGATATTGTGTGCTCCGGCTGCTTTACCGGAGGCTAGGCTGGCTATAGCAATAGATATTTCAGTTCGACTGGGGTCCTTGTCGATATAGGTAATGGTGAACAGCTGAGTGGAGGAGCTGGCGCGTGGATGTCATACACCAACTCGTTATTGAGCACTATTTCAAAGAGTCACTGAGTTCTTGTTTTTGGCGCATAGTATGCTGATAAGATGGTGGTCGCTGTCAGTATCTGCTATTCCCCGAAACAGACGACCAGGACATCAAACTAAACAAGTTATTAGCATATTGCTGCCAGGACCATGCACGCTGCCGTTGGCCGTTGCCGTTGAGAGAAGTTAATCCGCCACCGTGCTAAAATGTACACCCGAACTGTATAGGTATTCGTGTATATCTTATATTAAAAGTAAATAAAATAAGCATATTTATTATTTCTTATCTTACATTGGCAAATACTTTTTCAAATTTTATATATACCGTTTTCTGTTCACACTGTACGAGTAAACCCGTATTTATTTTTATAAGTTAAGAGTACACGAGCTGACAAAAGAGCCTGTCGCCTGTCAGGTAAAGATGAGCCAGTAATGTAGACGGCAACTACACGGGATATGCCTGTATATACACGAAATGACACCATTATGTCAGTATGACACCTGAATTTTTACTTTTGTCAACACATGTACTCTTATTTTTGCAAATTGATTCAATAGTATAAGTAAAGAAAATTACCACACATCAAGACTGGCGCAATTAAAATTCATTAAAATAAAAAAATTAAAAATTAAAGATCGTTTGATCATTTGAGCTTCTCCCTAAAACTGTTAACATTTCATATATTCTTTATTATTGTAGATACTAATAAAATGTATTAAACAAAGCCATACATTTTGCTAAATACTACGTAGAATGGATAATATTACCAGCATCATGCCAGTGTATAAGTCAAGTAGCGTGTTGAAAACTTTAAATCTATGCATTTTATTTTATATGTATGTTTACCAAATAATATTGATTTATGAGGGTTCGTGTTAATAATGGGTATTTCAAGTTCTTAGTTCGACATCCGACTTCTGACATCAATATGCATATAGTCTGGTGATATATACTTCAGGACCTATAGACATTATTACTGAGGTTGGTCAGGCTATAAGGTTGGGTGTGAAAGATACCTACCAAATGCCTCTAATATCTACAGCAGTGTTTATATGATCAAATATAATTTCGTGTACAAATAATCAAAGTGACAATCTGTTAATCGCTGAATATTGATTTATTTAGGTAAAACATTATTTATTATTATTGTATCATTATTAAAAATGCTCAAAATAAGTACCTTTATCACATTAAACATACTGAATACTTATAGGTAGTGTTAGAGTGGTATATAAAGAGAGTGTCTGAGCGAAACTCATCAAAATAAATCTATGTTTTTATTCAAACATTATACGAGTAAGCAGTATATATATGTATATACAAAATCTCAAATATTGTGTCTCTCAATCTATGTAATGCACTAGATAAATCCGAATCGCCCTTAGCCATGTTTTATACGGATCATTTCTACCGTAATACCTACACTTAGAACTTTATATAGTTTTTCCGCTAGTCCAAAAATGTGTTTCGCATATCATATATGTTTATCTTTATATGTATAGAGACACATATCTACTACACTTACATAGATCAATGGAGTTTATGTTCTTTTACACATACCTACACATGTTTTATATATGTATATGTATACAAGGTGAACAGGATGCCTGTACGTGATTTGCAAATAAAATCGGAATGTATTGAAACATATAGCAGAAGTTTTTTATCACATTTATTTAACAAGTTTATACTAGAGTTGTTTTATAAATATAAATTTAAAATATATTTGTTAAATAATGTATTATTTATACATTTATATTACGATATTACATAATAAACTATATAAACAAAATGATGTTTTAAATAATTAATTTGTGTATGTTTTAGTATCTGTAATACATGCTCAAACAAATATAAGACGTGTTTATAAAAGCCAACATGATACCAGAATGTTAATTGTAATACACTCTCGGGAACAATAGAAGCAAACAAAGGCCAAACTTTATTTGATATATAGTATTGTATTCACGTCGAAGCTCAGTGCCAAAAGTTTCGACTAGCTATAGATGAGATGCTGTTGTTGGACGAGGAAACAGATACGAGCACATATGTAGGTGTTTTATTTATTTGTTCAAGTATATAATTGGAAATGAACACGATAAGTCTAAGTTTGACGTGGTACTTGTTGTTATAAGTTTTTAGATACATATATATTTATATATAAAAACGTAATATGTACTATTTATATAGAGTGCGTAGATAGTGTAACTTATTAAACACCTATAAAAAACAAAAACATTTAACATATTAAGAATCTTTTAGACAAGGAAACATTTAACCATAGAAGAGTTTAAACTCATAAGCATGTAATCTTGGAACCCTTTGATGTCCATTTCTGAACATTTCTCTATAGCAAAATGTCAAAATTCACAATAATATCACCGTCGTAAAAACAAACACAGAGCGATAAATACAATGCCAAACTTGGCACATCTGCAGCGCAGTGATTGTGATTGTTGATCAAGAGCAACTGTTTTTCTGTCCTGAGGGCTAAGATAGATGGCCTGTCGGCTGTAGCGATACGGATACAACAGAACTTGTGGACGGAGGAAGGCACTCATTCAAGAGATAAGTGGATTCATCCACAATCCTTGAGTGGGTGTCCTCTACTGTCAAAGGCAGGTGTGTTGTGTAGAAGTTATCGGTTTACAGACAGAGATTCCTCTATTCTTTTTGGGGAGGGATGCGGCCAGTCCGCTACCTGAACCACCGTATCGTTGCAGCAACGGGTTTCCAACCATAAGGTTGGATCGCGGACCAACTCAAAATACTTACTCGAAGGTGTTATATATCAGTATCTAACGTGTGTCGATCGGATATCAGGCTACCTCCGATAGCCTAGCCTTACTGCGATAAAAGGGTATCTGTCGCAGTGGGACTTATCATGGACATAAACACAAAAAATACTCTTTTATTCAAAACCTCTCATTTTGCCGACAACACACATTATACGACACATAACACGACAACACCGAGTTCAGTAGTAAATACTACTGATACTCAACACACTGTGGCTTCGACCGCACCGACCATATCTAAAACTGCAGTTCAGACTGCAGATCCATCCACTTCACTACCGCCGCAACCCCGACTCAACATCCCTCGAGGAAAACCAAGGGGCCGTCCTCTTCTGGAAACAGGAGAGAAAACCTGGTGGTAAGAAGAAAAGTTGTTGACATTTTCGCTTTAAGTGGTTCGTCAACAACTATGCAGAACAAGCCACCGAGATTTTATCGCAGGAGTCCTCAATCAATTACCGGTAGATCAGCAAGGAAAGAGGCTAACGATAAGAAGAAAAAGGCAGGATCTGCGGCAAATGTACAGCCGCCTAAAACTGTCACAATGGAAATGAGGGAGGCCAAGTTATTGGCGACGATAAATCTGCACCACTGCAGGGCAGCTATGAGTAATATCAGAGCTGTCATAGATAGTGGACAGATAGATATGGCTCTTATCCAAGAGCCGTGGCAGTGGAATGGAGTAATCAAGGGCCCTAAAATCCCTGGTTATTCATTTTTTCCGCTCCCACCCAAAACAAGGTTAGAACGTGCGTGGTTGCTTAAAACAATCTTAACGCATTCTTTTTATCAAATCTTAGTTTTTGTGACGTTTCAGCAATAAAAATATTACACTTCATCAACGGAAGAAGACAAGAATTAGTGATAGCATCAGTATATCTTCCATACGACTCCGTACTGCCCCACCGTCCGAGGAACTAAAAGCCTTGGTCATCTATTGTGAGCAGTCCAACTTGCAACTTCCTGTATCAGTAGATGCAAATGCTCATATCTGCTGGGGCAGCAGCGATGCGAATTTTTGGATGTAAAGAACTTCTAGAATACTTATCAAGATCCAACCTAGTGGTTATAAACGTAAGGAACTAACCTACTTTCGTAACAAAAGTAAGAAAAGAGGTCATTGACCTCACCCTAGCTTCAAGCCGACTTGCCAATTCTATCACAGATTGGCGTGTTTCGGCGGAAATTTCGATGTCTGATCACATAATCATCGAATTCAACCTAAACTCAGAAATCATTATCAACTTACCTGATCATAGAAACCAGAGGAAATGTGACTGGGCTCTCTATCGAGAAAAAGTAGATAATCATAATCTTTTTAGGAAAATGCCACTCACTGTTGATGCTTTAGAGAGAATAGCAAGTGAGTTTTCAAATGTTCTTACGGAATCCTTCAATATAAGCTGTCCAATCAGAGAAACACGAATATAAAGCTCCATATACCTCTTGGAAACTTTGTTACAGTATTTCAAGCAAATACTTTCAGGCTCTTTGGGAAACGAAATTGCCGATGAACTGGCACGCAAAGGGTCCGAAACTCCTTTAATCGGACCGGATCCTGCTTTAAAGCCTAACAAAAGTGGACTCTCTTTTATTAATTAACACTGGCAAGCGTAAGCTTAAAAAATGGTAAATACCTATATTAATTATTAGGTCATTGTTTTAGAAACCACCTCAACAAATTCCGAGCTATGGATTCGCCATTATGCAGAGGTTGTAACATGGACAACGAAAAACTGGAACACTTTCTCTATCAGTGCCCAATGCTCCAGAGGAACAGAACTGTGTACCACAATATTTGAGATGGATGGATCATTCTAGAGATGTAATTAGCATCGTTGAAAGTAATCCAGATTGCTTGAAATCAATTGTAACTGGGTGACGAGACATGGTGCTTCCAATACGACCCAGAAACAAAGCGACAAAGTACTGAATGGCTCTCAGAAGGAGAGGTGGACACAATAAAGGCGTCCGTGACTGGAACTCTGAAGACAAATCCAGTGAATCACCTTAAAAACACATTCCAAATTGTTGTTGTTAGATACTAGTTGCAGTGCCAATTAATACTTGGACTTGGTGAACACCAAATGATTAAAAAAAGCGAAGCAACCGCAGCTACATAACCACCGCCCAAATGCCAATATTCAAGCTATGATATTGAAAAAAAATATTAAAATTAGATGCCGCCGTTCCGCGAAGTGGTAGTAACGGAAAGGTTTCAGGACACCATTCGCGAGTTATTTTTGTAGTTTAAATATGAAGAGCTCAGATATATTGAATTGCTTGCTTTTGTGTTTTATACGAATTCTTTTTTGTTTTTTTACATGCAGTTTTATAGCGCTTTTAAATCTTGATGTGTTGAGTTCGCTCATTTGAACGTATGAACATTTTTGTAATTATTTATATTTTTATGTTCATTAATAATTAAATTAATAT
>JANSTU010047032.1:0-10391 GCA_027564075.1 Bolitophila hybrida | reverse complement strand
CATATTCCATGCTCGGTTTCATGAAGAGAATCTGCGCTGAATTTGTAGACACCAAAGCACTAAAAAGCGTGTATTGTTCTCATGTAAGATCACATTTGGAATATGGTTCGGTTGTATGGAATCCAAGTCACGCAGTGCATTCTAATAGTTTAGAAAGTTTAGTTTAGTTTTGGAAATACGATACGATATAAAAAATGTGTTCCAAAATTAAATACTCAACCTTGTAACGTCAAACCATAAAATCCTTTAAATCATTTCTCAAATAAATAAAAATAAAATATTAATAATAATATTATATATGTAAGTTCAGTAGGGCAACATTCAATTTGGACAAGACAGGCAACAACAACCTCACCACGCTAAGCAGCTATTACATCACCTGGCTTACCAAACTAAACCCATTCAAAGCAGAATTGTTCTCGTTTACCAACCACTTCAAAAGCACAGTTCGAATCACGTGAAAATTACACAACAATACCGCTTCCAATAAACAGAAAAGTATCTTTTATCTTTTAAATGTTATTTATTATGTTTTATTTGATTTATATTAAAAAAATAATTGAAGAATTTAGAAGGATCAATGAATAATATAAAACCATAGCCATAACCATATTTCTCTGAAGGCTAAAATTCTTCTTGAAAAACAAGCAAAATCTTATTTCTTATTTGGCACATTTTATTTACTTTCCTATGAAAATAATATATTTCGGTGTTTGCATGTTAATAAATCCTCGTTCCACAAAAACCACTATCTCAATTGTTTTGTATAATAAAAGTAACAAATAAAATTCCTTGATGTAAAATATCACGATGTAAAAAATTGTAACTTCAAAGATATAGTTTATATTCATGCCGCAAAATTATTTTTTTTTTGAAGATAAATAAGATTGATAAGAGCAATGTTTCTTTAAGATTTGAATTCAATATTGATATATTATTAATGAAAAATTAACCACATTTTTATAATGTATTATATACATTTTAAATGTATATATGAAAGATAACGATCTGACCGATAGTTGAAATTGGCGATGAACTTATCGAGTTTCGTCTCGCGGCTGCCGGATTAAAGTGCCAAATATATTTTTATCTGCAAACTATATAAAATATACATAGTTATATAGCCGCATTATTAGTGAGAAACTTGCAAACACAAACATACAATAATATAAGTAAATAAACATGTTTCTGTTAGCGAAATGGCCAGCAATTCTTTATCGGTCGAGCGTTGCGATATACTGCGCACACACGCAGTCAGCCACAGCTCAACCAACGTGCGAAAAGTGCAGTTGTTTCTTTATAGTATATGCTATATGCCATTATGTTCGCTTTTAAATATACTTATAAACATATATTATAAAATATATGTAGAATATATACAATGTTATGTGTGTTTTAACGTTTGCTTGCGCATGCCGACAAATGTACAGCACATCACGCTTTACGCACGAGCTAAGACACATACACTTTGCGAATTGCGGAATGGTGTCATCGTCGACGATGGACATATTATACAAATAGTATATATAGATAGCACGCATGACGTACAACGCCTTTACGCTGCCACTTTTTAAGTGATCTTGCATTTTAAATTATTATTATTATTTAGCTTTGGTTAATTTATTATAATTATTCATGTATAGAAAATGTATAGGAAATATAACCAAATAACATATATAATATTAAGTTCGTGTGTGTTATCATGCCGCCTAAATTTATCGGCACAGAAGAATTATTGTATCGTGATATCGTGAACTTTCATGCTCTTGTGAACATCCACCATCAAATTACCGCGTATTGAAATACCGAAGTTTAGTGGTACTGTGGTTTGTTGGCAATCCTTTCATGACCTCTTCAAATCGCTCATTGGAGAGAACGCTCAACTTGGAGGTGCAGAAAAGCTTCGTGGAGTGCGAAGCAGCTTTGCTCATATGTGCCTTTCATAACACAGTCAACGCTCACCTCTGTTATCATCCAGTATTGTTCGAACAACCAGCTTATTGATGATTTCAAAGAAAAAATCAGTTCTCTCAATACACTTGTCAAGACAATAAATCGTATTACTACTGGCTACAGCAATAATTCTGCGATTTAAGTTTCGTTTACATGTTACATCGTTAAATAGTATACCGCCAATACTTCGAAGCTGACAAGCATCCTGACTTCCAGAGAAATATCTGGCGCTTTAATCCAGAAGAACCGCTTACAGAATACTGCCTGAGTACCATAACTTATGCTGGAACTGCTTCGGAATTATTTCTGGCCGTTCGTTGCCTGCATGAAGGTGAAACTTTCTTTCTCTTGTGATGACATGCCAAAGAACTTTTGGAGAGCGTTGGTCTTGAACTAAGGAAGTGGTCTTCAAATAAGAAAGTGGATTGGAAACTCTGCCAGAGAGGTTGCGTGAACCTGATCAGCAATTGAACAATGACGCGTCAGTAGCTATAAAAGCGTTGTTCCTTTACTGTTCCCAGTACCAGAACACTTTATGTGTTATATTAAATCTTAGACAACCAAGTTATTTGAGTCTGTAGGAAAGCGAAAGCTACGCCTGCAATAATTGTCGCTATTTTTTTTATATAAAATCATTTCTTGACGTTAAAATAAAATGCACAATAATATATTAAGTGTAAAATATCAATAAAATACTAACTAGCTTTCGTCATTACTTTTTTTATAAATTCCAAATTTAACTGTTCTTTTCAGTACAACTTCTTAACTAAATGTTTTGACAATTTGTTTTTTTCTAAAACTGGCGATATCGGCTTATAACAGATACAAACAATTCAACACATACAATAAAATAATGACATAATCTTATTTACACTTACTCTCACATCATGAAGTTATAATTATACAAGCAGAACTTTATACATACAAATTAATAATTAATAATAATTAATTTTAATATAATATTTATAACGTTTAATTTATGTTATCAGATAGCAATTAAGCAGGACTGACAAAACCATCCGTCATAAATTATTATTGATAAAATTTCACATTTAAACAAAAAGTACTAATTCTGAAGCTTGTTTGTTTCAGTATAAATCATGTCGTGCAGTAATGCTCCAAGCGGTACAATAATTGTATAAATTTGGTACAATTTTGTATTTTAAGTAAATTAATACGTTTTCGGTAAGGATATATACCATTATATCACACATATTTATATCAAACTCTTGAGCTTAGCGTATGCAATAACGATATTGCCACTAGAATAATATTTGCTATTTAATATAAAAAAACAGTAATTTGGTGCAAAATTATACTGATTTTAATTGCCAACACACATGGTACTGTAAATCAAAATTTGTTTTTAGATATGGTTTTTTTGTTGTCTTCAACTTCAATTAATATTAACATACTCCGAGACATAAACAAAAAACACAAACATCAATCTCATTTTCGTATCCTTTTTTCGATGCGCGACTATACCAAGGAAAGTAAATGATCAAATTGATCGGCGCACATACGAACAAAGCCGCGATATAGATCCCGTTTATATCTACGCAGCTCCAGTAGTAACTTTCCGCATAATCCCTCAGTCTGGCGAAGTCTCAACCAATCCCTTGTCCATACACTTTGCAAAGTTTCACTTTTTTTGTTCAACTTCACGATTTCCTTCTTCTTCCTCATTCACGAGCATATATAGTTCTAAATTAGCAAGATATAGCAGCCCATTTTCAATTTCGAAATTTTTATATTTTAAGTCATAACTCTTCACGAGATGCGCAATAAATATTAATCACAAAAAAACAAAGCATCGCAAACCTTCAATTGATTGAGCACATGTGAGTAGCGATTTGTGTCGCATACCGCGTGAACAATTTGCAAACTTTGCGATCCAATTTGCGAAAAAATGAGTAAACAGTCGTAAATCATGTGAACAGGTCAATTTGAAAATGTGCGATCACTACCGCATGCATCGAATTTGCTGTACAATTGAAAATTTGTAAATTTTCTTCCATTTTAAAATATTGTATTAAATTAAAAAATAAAAATATATTGAAAAAAATACAATACACTTTTTTTAAATTCTAATAACCTAATACACACATCGACAATAAGCATCCCTTCAAAAACGATAGTTTTTTAAGGCCACACACACATAGTAATAGCACCTGAAACTTTTTTTATAGGTTTTTTGCATAATAAACCCATTTAGGTGTCTAAATTTATTCGCCAGTAATTGGGTCGAATTCTCGCACATAAATGCGTCAATATAACCGATCACGAGCTTAAATATATGCATGAATTCGAATATATATACTCGTATAATATATAATATATATGTATATGTATATATATATTATTTTATGAGCATCGCGGCCAGAGTGCTCTGCTTATATAGGGGCTCAAGGACTTAATTGCGATCTCAAAAGCGGGCTCGCGCTCTGCAGGTCGTCCCAGACACATAATATGGGCACCACCGAGTACCGCAAAACATATATACAAAATTATGTGTGTTGTGTATAAAGTATTCTATATTCAATTTCAATCGGTCGAAGCCTCTATATAATATGTTTATTATATTTACCTACATAAATTCTACGTCAATGTTATGCAAATTGTCCGTCTAATTCACCGCACAGTAAAAATGAATGGCAAATAAATAACAAGATTTTGGCTTTAAGGTGGAATTATCTTTTATCAATCGATGTTTTATATGTATAGGTATATGATTATTACGTTAAGCCGTAAGTAAATAACATTATGTCGGTTTCTATAGTATATGTATATATGATATATATAGTGTCTTGAGTTGACTACTGAACGGCCGCCAGCGTTTTCTAACGTTTTAAATGCAAGTTGTTATAATATTATGCATAATATGCCATCAGAGCGCATTGAAACGTAAACGCACGTGCATTGTACAATACATAGTAATGCATTTTATATAAATATAGTATATATATATATGTTGTATTTTATGTGTTCGTTCGCTTAGAGAAGCGAGGAATTTGCGGTTTACTTGTGTACACGCGCACGCGCGCATACTTGCAAGGTCGTCGGTGAGGTTGTGCACGCGCTCGTATGCTTCCACAGGTAGTTTAGTCACCACACTTACAACACACATTATACACACACATATATATAAATATATATATATATTTTATAAGGATACACGTGAAGCGCAACATAAATTTAGTTGCAGCGCGCGTTGCTGTCTATTCATAAAAAATGTTAGTTCATTAAAGAGCGCATGAATGCGATGTCGTTTTCTAATGAATACATTGTAAATGCTCGATGAACGTCTGCGTTTATATTTACGTATATGTAATTAATTAATATATAATGTATAATGCTGATATAAACATATTTTTGGAATATTAAGTAAGTTTACATGTAATTTTAATCATTTACTAATTGTGTAAAGTTGGGAAAAATTACGGATAGTTTTAATGATTATAGCAATAACTACCGGTTATTATTGTCTTTATTGTTGCACTAATATTTTTTGACGTCAACAGGGAAACCTCTACTGACCGTTTATTACATAACATAACAAAAAAAAGTACATCAATATGTGTTTACAATTAATTGTTTACAATAAAATACAAGTGATGTACATACAATAAACAAAATGTTGACCCTAAAACCAGAAATTTAGACTATACAAGAGGGCTAGATATTAATTCCGACCAGGGACAACTATCCACACATCTCATTTTATTACATTTCAGGAAACTTGTGACTCCAATTCGTGTCTACACAGAATCACAGGATGTTTTTAAGACATTAACAAAAACTCAAAATATAAAGCTGGACCTTACGTTTCGCCGGAACGCGTGTCGCGATGTTGTAAAATCAAAAAAGGTAGAAATGCGGTTAAAAGATTTGGCCATACTCATTAAATCTGTTTGTCCATAGGAGGTTCTGTTCCTTTTAGTTCCTTTTAGCTGCTACGTTTATGTGCAGTTGGAATTAGACAGATTTGTAAAATATAACCTAAACAAGATTATAAAAATAATAATAGAAATAATAAAATTAAAAAAAATGGAAATTCAAAATCGAAATTTGGTAAAAATCGAATTTAAAAAATCTAAAGTGTATATATTGGTTTTATTGGTCATTATCAAAACGATTTATATGAGTTTGATATTTATTGCTAATATATAAAAAAAATTAAAAATCGAAGAAAATCGAATGTTTTGCTGAATCGATTTAAATCTTTTTTTTGAGAATCGACCAGCTCTATCAAATTGTATACATCAAATTGTTAACATCAAATTGTAGAATAGAATATTTTCATATCATAAGCATACATAAGACATTTTGAGTTCTTGAAACAGTGGCTACATGGTTTATAAAGATTAAAAGAAGCCTCTTCCAGGTGACTTCCCGGGGCACTCCTCATCGCACTGTATATGAACGAGATCTCCAATCGGTGGACAGAATGGGACTGTTATGACATTCAGGCGGACTAGGTCTGCGACGCTGCCCACATTCAAATCAAATTTTACTTCGATAGGAATGTAATACGCATCCACTCTACTCAACGGCACAGCGCACTCGACAACATTGACGTCGTCTTTATTACTGATAAACATTAGGTAGATAAACATCGTTAGATATGTTATCGTCAAGAGGCAAGTCAGCAATAGCATCGTCAGTGGAAACAGGTACGACACGAACATCAGTATGAGTGGTATTCTCAACAACAAATCAGCAATACCATAGTCAGTAAACAGTAGTACACCATCAACATTAGCAGAAGAAGTATCATTGTCGTTAGCTCCTTATTGGCTTTGTTATTTACATATGGCGTTTTTTTTGGAAAATCTCCTGAAAATGGGAAAATATGAAGAAAAAACACGAATGTAATAAAATGAAAGTTTCTTTATTATTATTATTATTTATTTTGCCGTCATTTAAGCGGAAAGAACATAAGGACAAGTAAGTACAGAGCTCTTCATTGGTTTACGGCCTTGATTCGATGGCTTCTTAGGCGTCACACCACGCACTTGTCCGACACAACCAACAAATTTACTGAATAAATACTGTTCTTATTTTGATGATCACGGCATATTATCCTTTTAGGTTTATATTAAAATTAATGGTTAAAAAAATACATATAATAAGATAATAAGATTGAAAATCGTTATATTTTGGCAACTTGCTCTGTGCCCAATAAAAGCTAAAAAGCTATGAGTTTTGATTAAATTGCACTTCAGTTAAAAAATCTGGCAGAATTGCATAATTTATACTTTATATTTCCATATATACAGTTACACAACATAATATAAACAAACCAAAACCATTTGGAAAGCCGCAATATCTTTGTGAACCGCCGAGAATATCACACAACCTTTTTAACAACTTTGTCGATCATCAATCAACACACAGTGCGTGATCGCGTCAGGGCATAATATTTTATTAAATTAAGTGCCATATAAAATGTCAGTGCGAACGCGGCAAATCTGAATACATACCATACACAATAAACATGATTTATAACTGCCCGTTTCTGTTCGTATAAAATATAAATGATCTTGATCAGTTTCACTGGATCTTTTTTTTAAATTGCACGTCGCTTATATTATATACAATCGTCTCACGATTGCCTTAAGATCGAAATTTAAATTGTATAATACGCGAAGGTGCGCGCACTCGCACTTTCATATGCCAGCACACACTAAATTAAACCGTGCTCTGTACAATATAACATCATCTTTCATTTGTGCATGTGCACGCGCGCACGTTTCATTTTTGGGTTGAACGAAAACTTGAAAACAGATAAACACTTCTATAAAAGGTCAGCACTGATGAACCGAAGACCACACACACACACACAAACTCACATACTGATGCGAAAGACATACGCGAAGAGATAAGCGTGTCCGTGTTAGGAAAGTTAAGACCAATTCCACCAAAATCACATAATTTATGATTGTTGTTTTTTAAGGACTTAACGATTTCGTTTTTGTATAATATTAAATCATCGTTCGCTGAGACCTCTCGGAAAACTTGGACCACTCACAGAGTTTTTTTTTATAAATCAAAATTCAGACACGACAATTAATTAGTGATGTGATATTTGATTGCTTTTAGTTTTTAAGATCGCTAATGAACTGTTTAAACTGTTAAGTGAATACTTGCGCGTGTGCGTGAGACTTTTTTGCTCGATCGCAGTTTTAGTTGTATCTGAATGATGCCTCTTCTGAGCCAAACTAATTTATGAAATAAATTGGAGATGTCAGCCGACAATTTTTCCATTGTATATTAGTTTCGGTATATTTTTATGGACAATTATGGGATTTACGCCTCATCTTATTTAAAAAAAAATAATGTTTAGATAGTCGGAGGAAAAAGGAGCAGTCACAATCTAAATCAGGATCAGGTGAAACTGATCATTAGGCGTATGGGAGATTAAAATGGCCTGGCACAATAAGCGATTATAATTGCGCCAATGAAGTCTTGAAAATATGGTTATATTCTAGAGCACCCCTCTGGACCAAACTCTGTTGTGGAAACGAGAATCTTACCACAACTGAATAAAAAATGTTCATTCTTCCAAAGAGACGTACCTGGATATGCTCAACTACAAATAAAATGTTTGACAAAATCCTGAACTGCTGAATCATTATCGAATGGTCAAAGGTAGGAACACTTGTCACGCTCTTTTATATGAAAAATCTGTCCAGCGTTCTGTTCTTTCACGCGGGTACGGTAAATTTGGAAGATATAGTGCCAATGAAAGAGAGGATCAAATTAATAAGGTCCCAAACCTTCTGCAACAATGGAGGAGGAAATATGAACCATTGCCGGACAGCAATTAGTAATATCAGAGCTGTTATATCAGATTGATCTATATGAGCCGTGGCAGTGGAATGTGAAAAGTATATCTGAAAATAGAATAATTCTAGAAGAAGACATTTTATCTAAGGGTTTGTATAAATTAAACATAGTAAAGGAAACTACTTTTAGAAGAAGAGTACGGAAAGAGGTAATTGACCTCACTGGAATGTACGAATTTTTCTTTAAAACATATCACCACCCTACACCTTGTAATCAGTAAACATGAAGATGCACAATGGGCGTTTATTATGGCCTGTGTGCCATACAATTTGTTACTTTCTTTTTTCGACTTTGATCGGATGATATCATTTGGTATGACTAATGTTTGCCTGTACATTTTGGGTATGTCAGCGGCAAAGGCATCCTTCTGAGAGCACCTTTTAATTATAATAGCTGCCAAATAGTTTTGATCGAGTGATCCTATTTAAACTGTGTAATTTAAACAGGAACCTGATGATGTCTTTGCTGACGCATCTAAAAAAACTCGAAGGTTCGTTATGGAGCTTGACACATTTATAACATTGTGGTGAGGTAGATAGTAAGAAAGCCCATTATTATAATTTTGAGTGACCGGCTCCATATGATGTAGGTCTAAATCCTCTTGCATAAATTCATTATATGCTCTGAATATCTTTAGCCAAACGCCTTTCGATGCTCAATAATTTCGACACTGCTTGCCCGCGCGACGTATCTAACATTGGTGAATTTTGTTTAAAATGTATTAGTGTTTTGGAAGTAATACTTACATTTTTATTCAGTGTCGAGTAACGTTTATTTATTCTTTCTTCAACTTCCCAGACCTATTAGCATCAAATCTATTTTCGATCATATCTAATTCGAAAATAAGTGGTCTCTTGTACCTATTAAGTAAAAATATCATGTTTCGTTTTCGTCCTTGCTGGTAGAGAAACATCTCAAAAGAAATCGTCATAATGGTTAAAGTTCGACTTTATTTTATCATGTCAATCAATCAGAAGATTGAGTGATAATAGAAAGCATAGTGCGATTCTAGCCCTAAGATACGCGAGCCACTTAAAGTGGCTTTGAAGTCGCTCTAAACCGGGTTCGTTTTCATATAATTTAAAATCTTAACCTACTTTCGAAAAATCGAAAATACATATTATGACAAGCTTTCAAAAGCCCAAATTAATAAGCCCGATTATAGCGGCCATACAATTTTCTCTATTTTTTACTTCTGTACAATTGTTCTCAATGGAGCAGAGTTCTGATTATGTTTATGTATAATGCCATTGTTAGGTTTCCACTGAAGAAGAAGAAGAAGAAGTAATGCTTCATTAAAACTAAAAAGCAATGGTGAAAACTCACTTGAAAGGTTACACACAAGTAAACTTGCACCACTTTTTTCCGAAAATGGCCATTACAGATAGTTTTTTCTTTGTCTTTTCAGTTGTAGATGGAGGAATCACTGATATATCTACATCTATTTAAAACGACTTCACTGAATACGATCGGTAATAAAGAGGCGACATGATGTTGTTTGACAGCTTTTGTCTAGAAAGTCATCAAGTCATGTTTTACAATGTGTTTTTTAGTTATCTATCTTAAAGAGAACTGATGCTCTGGCACAA
>JANSTU010047021.1:0-10394 GCA_027564075.1 Bolitophila hybrida | reverse complement strand
CATTAAAAGTCCAAAACATAGAATAATTCTTGCCAGAGAATTTTCTTCCACTCCACAACAATATTCATATGGCCTAACGCCCATTTTTCCTAACTAAAAGCTTTGTAATTTCATACAACGAATAATGTTACAATAAAAAGTGCAGCAAAACTTTCTCTTTGCCGTTGATATTCCAACCGACATATGTATATACAAAGCTATTTCAAGTTTTCCCGGAAACTTACGCGAAAGAACACTGGCTTGCGCGCATTCCCGGAAAAAACTTTCGTATATATAATAAATAGTGTGACTTTACCGTCGACTTTCTAGCGAACTCAAGCACTCGCCCGTGCAGCAACAAACTTGAGATGTTCAATTAGTGCAAGTCGAGATACACACACACCGCGAAACTCGGAGCATGATGTACACGATGACATATTTGTAATTGTATAATTACACGCGTTGTTTAGCAGTTATATTTCTTCTCTGCGTGTCTTGCGTATTTTTTCTGTACCATCTTGGCGCACCGCCCGCAAACACATTACAAAGATTTATTTGGCGCTAATCTGAGTTTAAACGCTCGCCTTTGCCGCGCTCAGGACTTTACGATCGTGTCTATTAAACACACATTTCTGCAAAACGTAAATAATAGAAATATAATAATGCGCACCCGCATTCTGCCAGAAAACAGAACCGCGCACCCGGGCAATAATTTACGAGCCGTACGTGTTGAAAATGGGTTGAAAGGGAAAAAACACACGAACGTCGCGCACGGCACGCATTGTAATATAGGGTTTCAATGATGGTATAGCCGAGCCCAGATCCATCCGAATGACATTATCCGATGAGAAATTGATTCTGGATCGTCCCGAAACTTCGGCAATAAAACAAAGTTCTTATCACGTTTCGACCAGATGGTGCACAAGTCTTATTGAAAATATGGAGAAAGAATAACACTTTCTATTGGTCTTGCGCGCCCTTTCTTCGATGAACGAATTTATTGCTACAAGTTTCATTGTATATAAAGATCCCTAGCGGTGGGACATTTTAAGCCCAACATTATATTTTGTAAAAAAATTCGAATAACTATACTATTTTTTTTCAAGTGAAATCGAGAAGCACTGTTACGATTTTACAAACCATTCATGTATTCGAACAAAATATTTAATTATATTAACCCATTTGCAAATCCTATAAACAAAGCTCTCCTTTGATATAATAAAATATCGATGTGACCAATACCCGAATAAGATTAACATGTTTTATTTACTATAAGCACTCGCTTTTTACAATTTACCACAGTTCGTCAGTTCGTTTTGAAAATAAAGTTCGGACTAATTCGAGCGGAATATTCAATGTGCTCCCCGTGCAAATATGGGATCATAATAAGAGGCTTATGTTTTAAAAAGTACCTGCATTTTTGCGGTGTTGCACATGCAACGGAATTATGAAAAATACTTTTTATGTGGTTGCAATTTTTGATAATGCAAATAATACATTTCTACATATTTATTTCTTTAATAATATGCATTTTTGTAATTAAATTATAGAATGCTACATAAAATTGCGCTTTAATGTGATTTAATAGCAGACCAGCTGATAAGAACTAAATTTATATGAAATTATTACAATGTGAGTTTGATAAATTGGTGAGCGTGCACACTTTTTTCCGCACCGCACCCACCGGAAAAACCCGACCATTACCGGCACGTTTTCATTGTTTTCCATTTGGCAGATAAGCAAACCGCCCTGACACACGTCGCGACGCCAGCCACACACCGCCTAGATTATATATTCTATATATCCTCAACGTCAGCTATCATGTTGTAACAAATGACTTTGTCCGGATCTCGACGTCGAGTCCCTGCTATACCAAGCGCGTGTTTTTATATTATGTATATTATACAATAGATAAATACTATAAAATACTATTCATGCCCGGAAGGAATAGCCACAAAGGGTCTCATGTGGGCAATTTTACGTACATGAGATCAGAAGATTGTGAATTGCATGCAAATAATGATTAAAGTAGTGCGCGAATGAAGCGTGAAGATTATATTTTTATGTCCATATTCAAATGAATGATCATCTTCTTATGTATAATTTATCTTACCGTACCTATAAATGATTGGACCCTTTTATCGACTTACATTTCATTGAATTTGTAGTATACTCTGATTCATGTCGCAACACTGAAGAAATTGCAATATATTTTTAAAAAAACACGAAACGCTGTTGTTTATCTTCCGGTGCGTGCGCAACGCAGATTATTATCAAACGTAGGGGCACGAGTCGGCATTGGGCTAGGACATCGTTACACCCCTGATTCTCAAAAAGGATGTATCGTATTGCATTGGATAAATGAGAAGACGCGTGCGGATGTGTGTTGGTACTTGCGGGGTTTGCATTTTATTACGTTTGTCACCCTTAAATCATGAGTTTTTGTTGATTACAGGACTGCCATGCAGCTCCAGCTGTGCTCAGTTGACTGTATGTTGTGATTATTAGTCGAGTCGGCAGGGGGGTCTCGTGTAAGTTAAATCGATGGTACAGATTATCTGATAAAGATATGTTTTCAGAATAAAAACAAATATGTAAGTAAATATAATACATATCTCTCCGGAAACAATTTTTTACATTTTATAGGCAAGCAATAAGCCGATTTTATAAGTTTTTAATTTTTTTGATTTCATACTTTTTATCAACGCCGTAGTTCAGTGGGATGACGTGTTAGCTTTCAAATGAATTGAATACTGGCAGACTGAAGTGTTTTTCAAATGTAACACATTAAATCAATTATTGGTCTAGGTATAAAGAACCTATTTCAGAGATAGGTTTTTGATTTGGGAAACGGAACATTGATGCCATTAATACAAACGTTTGTGACCATCGGTCTAAATGTCGAGGATGACCAATTGACTCACAAAAGAGATAAGACGATGGCATAGGAACCATTGTGCAAATGTCACGAAAACAGTATCACTAATAGTAGTTTGTGGTTGATGAAACAGATCATGCGAATGCGATTGGATGAAGGTGGCGACATGGATGTTATTTTTGCAAATAATGTGTTTATACTGAGATTGTGTTGCATATAAGTAGAGACCGGATAAATAGTCACTAAAAAATGTCAAAATCGTTACTTAAATAATCACTAAAAAAAGTTATAATGACTATTATAAAATTGTAAATTTAAAAATAAAATATACAAAAATAGTCACTGAAAAATCTACACAAAAGTCACTAAAAAACAAAAAAAAAGGCACTAAAAAAATATTCATTATTTTGTTAACATTTTGTGATTTATATTGAAATTAATATAAATCTCAAAAAAAAATCTACTCTTGTTATAATTTCTGGTATGAAACAGTAATGTGCAGGTATAAATGATATGACGTTTCGTAAAGACAAATTCAATGAAAATTCTTTGGCAAAATCAAAGGCTCTGCTGAAAATATAATATTCTCATACAGCCAACAAATCTATCAGCGTTTGTTATTATGTGCCTGTTAATTTTACCTGCAAGAAATTATTAGATTCTATTGAAGTACAAAACGTTTGAATTTACTTTATATTTACTTAAGTACTTTTTGTTTCGAAAACAATGCAGAACAGAAGAGTATCATCAGAAAATAAAATGTGCAGCATAAGTCATTATCATTTCTGTTAATAAATAAATATTGTCACTAATTCCGCTTACTGTAACTTGCCCCTCCTTCAGGCAAATTATATAGGCATACTGATAATTGTGGAGGTGGTAAGACAACTGAGCATCGGTGGACTAGTAGAAGGCGCAACAATTATCGAATGCAGTGTCAATGATGGTATACCTACCGGATAGGGGCTTGTCGGCTGAAGCGATGCAGACACAGCAGAACTTGTGGACGGAGGAGGACACACATTTGAGAGATAAGTGATTCGCGATCCTTGAGTGGGTTCCCTCTACTCTCAAAGCCAGCTCTGTTGTGTGGAAGTTATCGGTTTACCGACAGAGATTCCTCTATTTTTTCTGTGGAGAGATGCGGCTTGTCCGCTACCTGAAGCACTGTATAATCGCAGTAACGGGTTTCCAACCATAAGGTTGGACCGCGGACCAACTCAAAAGACTTACTCTAGAAGGACGAATGGCATGGACGAATGCTGAACATTTCGCATTTCAAGAGTTTTGGATCGAAATGCAACGTTGCTGTCTACCGAGAAAAGATGAAAGCTGGAGCGTAAGGCAATACCGATGTTGTTGTTAAAATAAGAGGAGGTGCCTTGAAGCCTTTAATAAGCAAGAAAGACAACGATATGCTTTTGTCACAAAAACATGAAAATATTTTTTTTGGTCTGTACCTGGGTGTGAGGGCCGTGAGTGAGAGAGTGTAACATAGACCACTGACAGTTTTTTTTAATGCAGAATGGAACTACTTTGTATATTCAATATGATTTTTACATAATACTGATCGGTTCTTATTTTTTATGAGACACTTCCTGGTTGCTTTAATAATAAAATATTTAAAATACAAAACAAAAATTGAATGCTTTATAATTTAGTATTTGAATAAATAAAATAGGCTACGATGAACCTCTCAAATGAGTATATCTATATTAATTCACTATATTTATTTAATTCAAGTAGGTCTTTAAAGACCGATTCATTTCAGTCTTCTTTTTCTTTTTTTTTGTATCGAATAAATCTAGAAAATAATTACTTACTTTCTTTAGTTTACTTTAATAGAAATTCTGAGTATTTTAACCAAACAATTATTTATTTTCGAAAAAAATACGCTTTAGAGGGTACTATGAGCCATACCCATGGGTTGTTTTCCCTATGCTTGATTCAAAGGGTCATGGAAATAGAGTACTATTCCAACACATTATTATGATTATTTTTGAATGCAAAATAAAATTATGCAGTAGATCAAAGTTTTTCCAATATTTTTTAATTTCTTATTTATATTAAAATTTATATATGTAAAAAATAAATTATATGGAAATGAATAATTTTGTATTTATTAACATACATATACTATATTAAAGAGTATATACATTTTTCTAAGTACAAAATCTACCATAACAAAATATCCCATAAGAAAGTAAGAATCGAAAATATATTTATATATATTATACATTTATAAATCTACAAATAATCGTCATTAAAATATATATATATATATCAAAATATAATAATATTGACTCATTTTCAACAATCAATCCCATTATAATCTGGTTCGCTTTAAGACGTTAAGTTGTGTATTAAATCGTAGCGAAGCGTGCTTTGCAATTATCTTGTCTTGCAATTTCTTTGCTTTGCAATGTCCATAAGAAAATTATTATTTAAAAAGAGAAGAGAAAAGATAATGAAATAAATAAACACAAAAGTTCTGTAAGTCAAATATTAATAATATCTTTCGAATATCCTAGTAATAATAATAGATTTTCATAAAAAATCATAATCCAAGTCTAATCAATATGAATAGAAAACATTATTTATGTCAACATTTATAATATATATTACATTATACACAATACACATCTACAAAATATATAGGATCTTGTCAAACAATAGTCACGCAAAATGCTTGTTATTCAATCGAGATAATGACAAAATAACATTGAATCAATTTTCTATTTCTTTTATATTGAATATAATATAAGTACTGCCGAAGGAAATTACTTTTTCCGAAGACAATTTCGCTAAAGAAAAAAAAACATAAGAAGAAGTGTATATAAGAAATGCAAAAGCTCAGGCAAGGAGAAAGTTGCGTGTTTAGTGTGTCTATCTTTGTGAGTGTGTGTGTATGTCGATTACAAAAAGCCACTCAATATTTTATTCATTTTCCAGATTATAATATAAAAGAAACGTTTTGTTCGATATATTTATATTTCTATATAAATATATAAAGACATTTCCAAACGCGCAGGCATTGCTTTTAATTTCTTAGGGACAACATTTGGGGACATTTGGAAGTTTTGAAATGTGCAAAAAACCAAGTCACAATAACACGAAGCACTTAGGAACTTCTTTAATCTGCGCTGGTACCACGGCACGGCCGGTGTGGTGGGTGCGCTTTGATTTTGTTTTGTCGCAGCCGGGGGGTGTTTATTGTATAGAGCAAAATTTCAACTTGCGCTCAGCAATAAAAGGTCAATACCGTGAAAGCAGAAAGTTTTTTGTATTTCTCTGACTTTTGAGAACAATGTGGAAAATGTCTGTGTTTGGTAAAAAAGAATACAAACTAAGTAAAAAGTCGTGTTAATTTGCTAAATGGTTTAATAGGCTTTAGTTAAATGTTTTACCATACTATTATAAGTCAAAACTCATAATTCATAAAATAATGCCACTTGCTTAATTAAATTGTTTTTTTTATATATAAATATATATAATAATAATAATAATATAATATATATATTATAAATACTATTTAATTTGAACCAAAAAGTATTATCATGTCTTAAAAACATTCATTTTTCTATATAGAAAAACTGTCGCAAAAACAGTCATTTTTCTATATAGAAAAGCTGTCGTAAAAAACGGTCATTTTTCTATATAGAAAAACTGTCGTAAAAAACGGTCATTTTTCTATATAGAAAAACTGTCGTAAAAAACGGTCATTCTTCTATATAGAAAAACGGTCATTTTTCTATATAAAAAAACTGTCGTAAAAAACGTAAAAAAAAATAATTGTAAACTCAATTTAAAAAGAAAAGAAAAATGTATAATTTTTTTTAACTTTTAGATAACCATCATATTTTGGATATTTTTTTAAAAATTTATAGAAAAATGTGAATCTGTTCTCCTCTCAATTGAAAAACTATTGAACCCCCTTTTTAAAAAGGATACCCAAAAATACACGTTGTTTTGCAATTTGTTTTGTTGTTTTATTAGATATAAATAAGCATCACAATATAATAGAAGTCCGGTAATATTCTGACGAATTTAATATTACCATAATAAAAATATAAATATTAAAGTAATGCCACCAAATATGTCTTGTTATTCTGTATTTAAACCTAGTCTTCGAATGCCCCGAACACAAATTTCATTATATCTCATATGAAAATGTCATCGAAATAAAACGAATATTCTGTAAAGAATGTATGCATGTTCCCAAATAATCAGAGTATGCTAACAATAACATGATGTCGTCATATTATATGTATATATTGTACGGGAAGCTCAACCGAAAAATGTTATTGTCCTCGTGAAATGATTCGAGATGTTATTCCTGCATAATGTTCGTGACCATGTTCGACATTATTATATATTAAAATAAATACAAGACTACAAATTTCACATTTTCTGCTTCGTTACCAATTGGAATTTACGAATGTATTTGGAATCACATGCGAATTATATATACTTAACAATGAGCGCGTGCACACATCGGCAACGCACTTTCACCCCCGAGACTGTCCTTCTATGTCTACATTGCAAGGATGTACATGGGTATTTTGTGTATAGGGTGCAGATTTGCTGGTACTTATTTTTGGTTAAAATCTTTCCAGACTAGAGTGCACTTTCTGCGTTAATCGGATTACGGACGTTTGGCTGCGTATATATTACATCATGTTTCGTAGGTATGTCATTATAACTTGTTCCTCCTCAATTCAAAATAGAAGCGGATAACTAATCCCTTCAATGAATCATATTGCAAAGGGCTCGTTGGCATCGCGTGTTTTTCATCTCTTTCTGATTAGACCAATCCGCGGCACACTTATCTACTTAGAGCTGATGGCTGTGCACAATCATCGGGTTACTTGATAATATTTTATTACATAATATAATATCACAATTGTATATTGTATATGAGTATGCGCATTTGCGGTTTATAATTGGCATAATACCTCTCTCGATAATAGTTACGACTCTGCGTCATATTCAAAAGATTTTGTTTTGTGTGTATGTGTGCCCGGAATGCTTTTCACGTAAATCCACTGCGGGCTGATTATAACTTTCTCTGTCACAGTTATTCAATTATATTTGTGCCTAATTAAATTGCAAACGAATGCAGAATCTTAAATTAGAATAACCAACATTTTGTGGGGGGTTGTATGATGTGGCCGCCCAGGCTCGGTTTCGCTTGGAATAGAATAAGAGTACGGGTGGAAAACATATTCGAGTACATTTCATGCCAAATATATGATTTAAGTTATCTGCACTTTGGATCCTCCGGACATCCTTTTGAACATTCATTTTCAGATTGTATATAAATGTATAAGTACATTATACACACACACACTCACTTTGCATATGTGTAATTGCGAACGTGCATATTTCATGTGTATACAATTTTATGGACCACACTTATACAACATTAACATTCGCATTTATACGTTTTATGTGCATTATTTATACGAAACGTAAACCCTTTTCAATTCACTATCATAAATGAGAATCTAAGCTCTATTTATTTATACGTCTCTATGTATGTGTGTGCGCGCCTGTGAATAGTTCTGTATTTATATAGAAAGTTGGTAAACGTTTTATTTATATAAATGCACAAAACATACAAATGATATAATTTTATGTTTTAACTAATTAGTAGGTTGTGCTCAGAAGTTCTTGGTTCTGCAGGAGCATCGTGAAGATTTCAGATAAAGGATGGATATTTAGTTAGCTGTACAGTTTATGTGTGTACTTTTGAAAGCAGTTTTGTTGAGACTAAAACAGATTTATACATTCTAAATGTATTAACAAAAAAAAATCATTTTAAATAATATATATTTAAATAGCTTGTTTGTTAATTAAAAGCTATTATACAAACACTGTTTATAATGGAGTAATAAATATATCAGAATTTGTGATAATTTGAATTGTTGTATATATAATTTTAGTTGTGTTTTTCAAATATTACTCGAAAACGTCTAGTTTCTAACCAAATTAAACAAAAGAATCCATTTGTATTATATAAATAAAATGTTTCAAAATTAAAAAAATATAGTTAAAACCCGAAAAAATATTTGCTAATAAAAAAATATATAATATAGCCCTGAAATCATATACTGATAAGACAATATCTCTCAAGGGGATGTGTGATATTTTCAGGTAAAAATGCATTTTCGACACCAACAAAATTAATTCTAGTTACCAAATTGCTCTAAAACATTTTTTTCATAGTAAAATTCCTTGTGAATATAAAAAAAGTATAGACAAGAAAGCAGAATATTTTATAAAAAATTTAAAATTTGTTTAAAATGCTGTTTAAAATATAAAAAAAATGTATTATATCGAGGGTAGAGAAAAAACGTGTTTATTTCCTAATTAATTTTTTTTTTTTAAATCGACCTTCTACAATATTATTTAAAAATTTATATTGAATGCTACAAATACACATATTTAAAAAAAATATTTTATTTGAGCAGATAGCAGATAGAGATTATTGCATTTCAAATGTGATGTAGAGTATATATAATATATATATATAATATATAATAATATATAATATAATATTTATAACCGTTATTGCAAAACATACACAATTAGATTTGATAAAAAAGGTGCAAATAGAAAACTCCATCCACAGTGTTTTTAAAATGATCACTGATGGAGATAGATAATATTGTATTAACAAATAAAATGTATACTACTGTATACTGTATGTATATAGAAACAAAACGAAAAAAAGTATGCTGGAATTAATTTTTGGGATTGAAATTAACATCATAGATGTATATTATCTTATAATCATAAATTATCATAAAGTAATTTTCAGATAAAATGACCTCGATATGTCGGTTTTTTAAATGAATGTCTTCTAATTGATTACATCGATCCCAAAAAAACACACACTTTGCTCTAACCTGATGTGTCTTTACGAAATAAAGTTGCCCAAGTAGCATCGATAGTTGAATTTAATAATTAATTATTAAACTATTAAACCTATATTTTTTTGAGTTCATTAAAAAATTGTGATAATTTTTATTCATTCACCTAAATTTAGAGTAGCACAGTAATTAGGACCTTTCTCAAAAATTAATCGCCTACTGTTTTTTATGCAGTTCTTATTCCCTCTAAAGATGCAAAATTATTACGAATCACATTCAGAAATTGGCCGACTTCACGCTTTAAGCAAAAACACTTACAGTGTGTAACCAAGGTCAACGTCATGCCTTGGATAAATGATAGGATATGTCATGACCGACTAGAATATCAAAACATGACCTTAGTAAAAAATCTCTATAGTTTTTGAGATAATGGCAGTTTAACGAGCTACAAATTTGATATTGAATGTGTAATTTGTGCAACGCAATAGTGACCAGCCCTGATATTGGTAATAAGTAAATAATAGTTTTATAAATTTGGAGAAAGCAAACAAACAAGATTTTTTTATTATACCTTACTTTAACTCTTAATCTCATTGGATCCTTTAATCCCTTGTGGGACATAGGGCCAGTGTGCGATGCCGCACACCGGATTCATTGACCAT
>JANSTU010047010.1:0-10394 GCA_027564075.1 Bolitophila hybrida | reverse complement strand
TCTGCTCTGACCGGGAAACTGCAAACTTTTGTCAACCACTGCTTGAGGCGGATCTTGTGCATCAGATGGCCGGAGGTGGAGACGAACCAGGCAAGCACCCGTCTCAATGCAAGTTCGACGGAGAAAATGGCAGTGGATCGGTCACACCTTGCGGCGCGGTTCGAACAACATTGCATTGGATGTTGCAGCAGGTAGACCGAAATCGACACACAGTCGAACGAGAGCTGGCAGAAGCTCAAACGAACTGGACGGCAATAAAGGCTTTGGCCGTCAACCACGTCCAGTTCCGCAACTTTGTTGCGGATGCCCTATGTCCCGAATAGGGATCAAAGGAATTTATATATATGACAGTAATATACTTAATTCACAAAAAATATTATCAACACGGATATAGTAGCTGTTTCCCAATGGTGCGAACGTAACCAGCTGCTACTTAATTGTTCTAAAACCAAATGTGTCCTGTTCTCCTCCTATCATCGCTCTACTCTCTCTAGTTTCCTTCCTCCTATTTGTCTCAATGGTCAACATCTTGATGGTCGAGTAGTGTGATAAACCTTCGCCTCGTAATGGATAACAAATTGTACTGGAATTACAATGATGAATGTGCCTAATATAATATATTGCAAAGAGCACTAAATGCTTTACAAGATTTGTTTACCGCATTCGTAAGTTCGACCATCTTGGGCGTCTCAAAAATTGAATTCTTGGATGTTCTCTAAAATCCTTCTTTGAGTATAGATCCTGTGTCAATATCAAAAATGTTCTATTACTAAAACAGCCACCATACATAATTATATAATAAATTAAATCTGTCTGCACTCGTACTTCAAATATAATTATTTAATTATTCCTTTTAACTCTACTCGTGCATACAAATCATCCTCATCCAACAGATGAGTTAGTTTACTTATAATTAATGACATACATCCAAATGAATATATCCTTCTTCTATAGATATATTCCTTTGATTCCGTACTATGTCTTGTTTGACAAATTCATTTTTTTCTTCCCTTAGTAAGTAATAGATATAATTTTGATGGTGATGTTTTGAGGGTTGTATAAATGTGTTCGTTTTATACCCATGAGACTGAGTGCAAATTTTCAACAATGTCTTCGGATCAGTGCGAGGTGCATGTTGTTGCTATAATTTGGTCAAATATCACAAACATAAACAAAATACTTTTTATCCCTTCTACGTTAGACACTTACCAATATTTAAAGGATCACACATAAAAAAAATAAACGCAGCTCATACTCCTTATGTAATTACAATTTTTATTATTCCAAATATATCAACACTATATACTATAATCATATATATAATAATATATCTGTACATAACAAAGATTGTTAAGAACTAAATGTATACAGACACCAGTGTCTTACCACTTGAAAATTCAATTTAAATAATTTGTTAATATAAATATACCGATTCCTTGTGAATTAACTAAGATAGACATTACATTTAAATGTGTTCGTCTTAGGCCTTAGGCTAGATTTTTTTGTTTGTTTTCATCATTAAAGATGATCTGTTAACCAATGAACGTACAATTATAAAAACATGTATAAATGCATTCGATGAAGATGTCACCTGTGCGAAACTTTTTGAGCTGTGTATATATATATATATAGTTTTGATCTTGTTTATTTGAAATTAGCTTCAGAATTAATATGTTTATGAATTATAATATTGTTTATAGTAGTCGCTGATTCTTAAATTATAAATGTTTGTGCAAAAAATGCCTTATTCATAATGTTTCGAAAATGAAATCACTGCAGTGCTTACTATTTTAAACTATACAATGTTTATTATTTATTTTAATTATAATTTAAGTATTTTTCTTTATAATAATCTTGTACATAGTAATTACATTATTTACGTATCGTTCTATACAAATCTAATTTTGAATCAAACACACGTACACACATTTATACAAAGCCTCTCTAACATTTAATCCTAATGTAGAAAACAAGCGAACTTTTATACAAAATCAATACATTCATATGATCTTCAGACAGTTGTTCTTATAATATGTAATTTTCTATATTTCACATTTTGCTGTTTACAATTAAAAGTGTGTCTGTTTATGTGAGGGTGTGTGTGTGTGTGTGTGTGTGTGTGTGTATGTGTGCTTTCTTCACTTTAGTTTTATCTTAACAACTATAAAATTAATATCTGATTATTTACATATTTATTATTTGTTTTGATTTCTTCGTATGTCAGTTTGCTATGCTCTTAAATTTGTGTTGTTGGTTTAAGAACTACATTTCAAATGCATCTTATTTATGTTATATCACTTTGTTCTGTATCGCTGTTTAATCAACTCAACTGTTTACGTCCAAACACTCTTGCGACCAAAAAAACCACTTAGACTGTAAATGTTTTCCTAACTTTTTGTTTTTTTTTTGATATAAACAAGACACAATTCTTCAATTAAGCGCTGCACGTCATCGTGAAGCTACGCGCTGCCACGTACCCTGCTTTTCCTTGAATAAAAAAAAAACTTAGCGTTGCGACGCATCCACATTTTTGCAAATATATACTCTTATATACGACAAAACTGTGTGCACAACTGCACCGTCTTTGTATGCCCGGCATATTATACTTAGTTTGGATTAAAATGTTCATTTTGTAATGGTACTCTCTGTTTGATGTAAAAGCAATTTCTTAAATGCACTTAATTGTGCATTATATTTGAGCTTTAATTAATGTTTATGTAGCTTTCGTGGCTTGGCAAAAAGACAGAAGAGTCACAGTGTGCTTTTACAGTGCCACCGAGTCATCGTTGAGCAGTTCTTTTGTTTCACTGATGGTTAGCAGACCTCCTATTTTCGTGTCTTTTGTTCCTTGGCCGGCTTTGTGTCACATGTCCGATCCCTCCTGACTATCGCCTACATAGCCTTCATCTGGACTATCAGCAAACGGTCCCGATAAATGTTTCAGTTTGACATTATCGTCTGCCACGTCTTTGGGCTGTTCCTCATCTGTCACCTCTTTTGTGTCATTCGTTTGGGCAGACACACAACGTTTTGCTACTGCTGGCGTCGTTACATTTGGTGACAGCATTCCGGTCATTGTAAACCGATTTTGATCACTATTATGCGTTTTTATGGGCACAATCTGAGAGTGATAACCGGGTAAGCATGGAGGCCACTGTTGTAGTGGTGTTGAAGCGGTATTCACGACTAAAGGCTGTGATAGGTTTTCCTCTTTGTAGCCCTCTGGCGGTGAAGGAAACTGTTGATCAGCGAATGCCACTTGCTTTTGTTGTCTGGGATAGCCTTCGGCTGTGTATCGCATGTCACGCATAGCGTATCCATCGAAGGTTGGAGTTGGAGCACGTGACAGGAACTCAGCCTCCATAGAGTAACGAACACCAGCTGTACTTAATGCTGAATGTTGTTTCGGTTTATGGGGCAGCGTTCGATAGTAATTTATTTGATTATTCGATGGTGGCATTGCGTGCGGAATCATTGGAACACCGTGTAGTCTGTATTCTACCGGATATCCATCCTGTCCAAGAAAGCAGCCTGGATTCAGGTGTACATCAACCTGGTGCTGATACATATCTTTGATAATTCCTCGTGGTAGTGTGGCTAATGGATTGAACCGTGGTGGATTATCAGTTCGTCCATTTGGTAGAATATGTTTTTGGCCAGTGTGATAGCTCTGTACACTGCTAGGACCATTTGAGCCATGTTCACTAGATACATCATCTCGATCCCCTTGTTGTCTTTTAACAATTTCAGCATCATTTATAAGATCGGGATTTTGTTCGTGGTAGTTTCGATTCGATGATGGACTACAGAATTGACTCGCATTTGGTATCTGCATGTCATTGTTTTGTGTGGGAGGATTTTGGTTTATGTACAGCATCATCTCTTGCTGAGCTGAACTAATATTTCCATTTGTCTTGATGAGTGGTACTTGAACATGGCCATCGCTGATAATCGACGAACATTTGCTGCTTTGCAACTGTATAGTTGAATCCTTTGAAGACTCTTTGCGCTTCTTGGCACTATTAGATCTGCATTTTAGTATTACACAACAGCATACCAGCACAACCATAAATCCAGAAACACCAGCTCCAACAATTATAATCAAAAAGTACTCGTACTGAAATAGGACCTGATCAGGAATTGGTTCTTCCTTAACAATAACGCGAATTGTATAATTCGTCTGTGTCCGTCCGGCAAAATTTTCAGCCATACACGAAAATGTTCCATTATCCTCGGGCTTAGCATTGAAAATAAAAAGTTCACTCTTCTTTTCTTGTGCTCCCTCTTCAATGTAATAGTACATTCGTTGATTCGGTGCTACGAATGTATCGTTCTCGACAATCTGTCCCTGGAACCACCAGGATATTGTTGCTTCTGGTATCGCTGAAATTTTGCACAGCAAAGATATGTTTCTGCCCTCGGACAGTTCAAGGTACAGTGTAGTCGGTGTGATCTCTGGCAAACAGGCGAGCTCGTCGACCTTAAGAAACTTTACTACCTCACCGTTCAATCGTGGTGGATACATACATTTCAAATCTTCTACCTGCTGGGGAATATTGTAGTTGACCAACCATGTATGCATGTCCTTCATCATACAATCGCAATTCCAGCGATTTCCATTTAAATTAATACCATGCAAAGACTTTGGTAAAATATTGTTGCCTTTAATTGTACCAATTCGATTGCCATCCAAGCGTAGCCATTCCAGATTATCCATACCACGGAATGCCTCGTCACTGATACTTTCAATATGACAGTTGCTCAGTTCCAATGTTGTTAAAAACGATAAATATCGAAATGCATTGGTTTTTAGCTCTCGAATCTGATTGCCACTCAATGTTAAACGCATCAGTGACGTATAGTCCTGAAATGTTTCCGATGGAACGGCCGACAGATTGTTGTCAGACAAATCCAGTTCAACTAAATTAGACAAGCCTTTGAAAGCTTTGTCGTGAATTCGCATCAATTGATTTCGACACAAGTAAATCTTTTGTAAATTTATTAAATCCATCTTGAAGAAACTTTCACTCTGCAGTACCTGTAAACTGTTTCCCGAGAAATTGAGTACCTGTGTGCCCGGATCCATACCTTCTGGCAGATTCTTTAGAAATGCTCCGCCACATTCAACCGTTTGCTTGCCACCCTTCCACTTGCACACACAAACTTCTGGTGGACAACCAAATGCAAACGGGATCACTGCACTTATAATGACCAGAAACACACGAAACCACTTCATTGTTCTTGTGCACGTTCGTTGAATTACTGCCACAAAAAATGAAGCTTAATTAAATTGATTATCATTGTTATTGATTAAAGCAGTTTTTTTATATTTTGAGTTCGTTGAATTCCATCTATACAAAATAATTGGATCTTCTCGGCGCTCACAGAAAGACGAAGGTGTTAGATGCGGTCGCGTGATGTACCTTGGCGAGTGTGTAGACCGGTGTGCAGTCAGTCGAAGCTTCCGTGTGGCGTGGAGCAGAATTTCTGATTACACACTATCACATCATCTAAAATTCAATTAATGAAAAACGAAACGAAATTGAGCTTTTTTTCAATTATCCACGTCCGTACGATGCGGATGGAAAAGCATTTTTGTGCTCGGTGTTTTCCGACCAAACCATATACACTGTTCGAGCGCGCACAGATGGAATGATGAGTATATATGTGTGTGGGTGTATGTCGTAGTGTATATGAGAATGTGAATGCACACAGTTAAAGGAGTTTTTCTTTTGTTTTCTCTGTAAATAAAAACAGGATACGATAGCAGCTATGCCGAGATGTTTTTCTTGCCGTTTTTGTCACTGCGGGTTTTCTTGGAGTTTGCATGTTTAATGGCAATGCATTTGTTATTTTGTACGTCGCCCCTTATGGTGGTTAGTGCACTTGCTAGATTGTATGTTTGTGTGTGCGCGCGCGTGAGAGACAGTATACGAGACGCGTGTATGTGTGCGAGCTTTTCCGGCTGCTGAGTTTTCCTGTGCGCGGTGCTTGGCACGATGTGTTTCCTGGAAGCGTTCAACCTGAAAGCAAAAGAGAAGAAAAAAATCGATTAGACGTATTTTTTTAATGCTTATCAAATGGAAATGATGAATTGTTTGGGATAAAAACGCTTGTATCTACTTTTGTAGTACGAACTGGTGCAATGTTAAGCTCAGCTTTCGTTTGAGAAAATCCGGTGGGAAAAACACACCTGCTATAGGTATTATACACTTTAATACAGTATGGAGAATAATAACAAAAGACTGTGACGGTGGCAGCACGGTTCAGTTTTGAATTTAAGCTTTATAGAAATAATATAATATAAGCAACCAACTTGGTGACATTTTCATACAGTTAAAACTATATATTGTTTTCCAAATTGTTCTTCAAACACACATAATAATCCATATAAACATATAATATATAACATTGTTTCAGAAAATGATAAAAGCTCTCGTTAGACACAAAACTTTGTCTTTCGCTATTCACAGAAGACAAAGGAAATTAGTTATCTCAATTACAAATTTAATGATGATGATAGAAACCAATAAATATTCTCTGTGTGTGTACACCTTTGGTATAAGTTATACGCATAGTGTTTCCACATTAGTGCATTTAATATCAATTCATTTTATTTGAACATTCGAGTTTGGTTATTATCAAGAAATTCTTAATCATAATGCTTTAAGATACACACTCACGATGTGTTTATTTAAATTGCTAATGGAGCATAATCTAAATTAATTGGATACATAAATAATACGCTTTGATCTTGCTTCTGTGTGATGTTTATTATTGAAACCCTATTTATTTGGATAGCAGTACAATTTGATATATTGGATAATAGTTTGTGTGAATATGATATTATATAATTTATCTAAGAAGATATGATTTATGAGAAGCATAAAATACAAGCATTTCTAGTTTGAACATTTGTCTTGTTTTTTTTTCGTCAGGTTTATTCCATTATTTCCAATTCTTTAATTTAAAAAAAAAACACAAATAAATACATTTTTGGGTTATTGCCTGCAATGAGTATCCTTATAGATTGTATACATTTTGTTTGCCCAATAAAAGAAAAGGTATACTCTAACTATTATGTATGAAAAGGGCCATTTAAAAAATCACATAATTCATCCAGACCACTAAGTGGAAACGCAAGATTTGTGTGCGGTTATTGGTAAATATTATAATAAAATCGTGTTTTAATTTTAATTTATATCTCTTAAGGTGTGGGAACCAATGGCACTACCTGCCCGGTAGCGTAGTATCAGGTTGGAATACTAGAGAATTTATTAGATTTACTTTGAAATGGGTACGAATAAAGCGTCCAGTAATTATTTCAAAAATGTACTCTTAAAAATTTAAAAACGTGTTCTAATTTATAGGAGGTCATTTTTGAATTTATTGGAGCACATTATTGAGTTAATTGCTGGACGCCTTATTCGTACATCTAATAAATTTTATTTTTTTAGATCACAATTTTTCTTAGTGGTGGTCGTTTTATTTTTATAGTTGGACGTTTTTTTTTCTCGGTGGACGATTTATTTTAACCCCTTTGGAATCATTAAAAAAATACAAAAACAAAAATAATATAATAATAATAAATAGGCTTAAAATATTTTTATAATATAACTGTGGTAACCCATATTATTTGACGTGACCAGCTCCACCTTATTGTAGCGCCAACTAAAATTATGCTCAGGCAAACTTAATTTTTGAAATCTTATAATTAAATATACATTTAACATATTCATACACACACATATACATAATCAGTTTGTACTATAAACATTCGGAATACCTTACACCTGGACCACCTGTTCATTATATTCTCCGCACACTAATTTGTAAAGTTAAAGAAAGTAGAAATAAATATATTTAAGTTCACGCAAAACAGTTTATGATAATAATTATAATAATTATTTAATATTACTACAATTGATGACGTGATCTTTGTCGGCGTGAAAGAAAACAAGGAAAATAGTAAAAACAAAATCACCAGAAGTGAATTTCTGAATTTTCATAACGTTCATATGTGGTAACCGTTAGTTAACCGTTAGAAATTTTTTCGGTATCACATAAGGATATCCATTTGATCGGTTCGACATATTCCTGATCATAGAATCATCGATTCATCGCACATATTTGCTGATTCATTTGCTGATGCAACGCAAACGGAACCAAGACGACTCAACTCAATACTCTATTAGACATAATGCATCATTGAGGCTTACGGCTATTGGATGCATCATTGGATTGAAATGAATTCGTCATATGCATCATTATTCATCAATTTCATTCAACACCAAAAAGATTTGTATATTTTATTTGTATCATTATTTAATTTATTCATTTATACGCTTTTGTTTTGCTAAAATGTAATGATATTTTTTTTTTTGTATTTTTGCTTTAATTTTTGTTTGTTTGTTAAATTAGTATAACACAAATTTAAATTTTTTAATGTTTGTGAAATTAATTTAATAATAATTGTTTTAATTTATTTTTGTTGTTAATATATTCTGTATTTTTTTTGTAAATGTATAGCTGTATGAGCTGAATTTATTAATCTACTTTTCTGAATACTTTTTTATTTTTTATTTTTTATTTATACTGATTATTTTTGTAGATACAACAGAACATGGAACAACATAACATATCAAAATGTTGGAAGAAGAGCGTGATGATAGTAACGTAAACAATTTGAACGAAGTGGCTAGAGTAGCCATAAAAGTACCACCGTTTTGGAGGAAGGATTCTGCTCTTTGGTTCTGCCAATTAGAGGCACAGTTTGAGACAAAAAAGGTTGTCAAAGACAAAACAAAATACTATACGATTGTCGGAAGTATTAAATGTTCTGTTCTTAATCTGGTAAGTGACATTGTTTGCAATCCTCCGGAAAAAATCGATTAATATCACAATTTGCTGATTCCGAAACTATAAAATTGAAAATGTTATTAAGTGAGCTGGAATTAGGTGACAAAAAACCGTCTAATCTTTTACGTGAAATGCGATCTTTAGCTAACAGCAACATGACCGATGAGTTATTAGCTTCATTGTGGCTACAACGACTTCCATCGCAAGTTCAAGCTATTTTATCTACTTCTAGCGAGCCTTTAGATAAACTTTCCATTATGGCAGTTAAAATCTGTGAAGTATCTTTTGTACCTGAAATTAATAATCTTAGTGTTGTAAATGACAACAAATAGTCTTCATTACAGGAAAAATTGATTTTTTAACCAAAAGTTTATTGAAATTGTAGTCTTCTCTAAATAGCAACTTTAATTATCGCCATACTAATCAACATGTGCCACAATCCCGCTCTAATTCTCGATCCAGGCGTAATTTAAGCCAGTCTGCATCAAATAATAAGCGATTATGTTGGTACCATCAGAAATTCGGACCAAATGCTTCAAAATGTAAACCGTCCTGTGAATATAATTCGCCCTTAATACCATATCGGAAAACTAGCTGGCCATACTCTGGCGTCGGCCGACGAGGATGGCCCTATACAAAATAAACTTTTTATTTCCGAAAAATTAAATAATAAAACCTTTGTGGTAGATACCGGTGCTGATATATCAGTTTTACTTCCTCAATCTCACCATAGACCGCGACTAACGGAATTTAAAATTTTTGCGGCCAATAAAACAAAAATTAATACATACGGAATTCAACTTTTATCACTTTGATTGGAAATTAATTATTGCTGATGTTTCTCTACCGATTTTAGGTTCCCATTTTATTTCAATACAATATCCAACCATCATTTTGAACCTCCAGTTTTCAAGCTTTTCAACGAATTTAAACAAATTACAAAACAAAATTTCATCATTTTAGTCAATGGCGGCCAGTTTTTTTAAAACCACGTCGCTTAGCATCCGACAAATTCCAAATTGCTAAGAATGAATTTGAATCAATCAATACTCGAGTATTGCGAAAATAATAAGTTTAAACCGACGGTTAACAGTCCGCGTCTTCAGTGAATTCTATGTGATTATAAAATGCAGGCAAAGAAGTAACCACTTCTAACAGCAACACAGAGAAAATGGAGATTGAAATGGGTCCATGAACGCTTGGACTACCTAGGCAATGGCAGTTGGAGCGATGAATCGAAGTTTGAAGAGTGCTTATCGGACACATCGAACTCGGTGAATCGCTCAAAAGACGAAGCCTTTAATAAAGATTGCTTAAAACGAACTGTACAGTTTCCTGCAAGCGTTATGGTGTGAAGATGTATGAGAGCTAATGGTGTGGGCAATATGCACATCATTTCTGGTACAGTGAATGCTCAAAAATACCTAGAAATTCTCGAAGCAAACCTCTAAGCTACAAAATTGTCCGGTTTGTACGTGGGTTCCTGCCATAAGGTATACCCCACGTCCCCCCTGGGAGGGCTCGATATAGCTCTT
>JANSTU010046999.1:0-10394 GCA_027564075.1 Bolitophila hybrida | reverse complement strand
GTATGTACACAGTACTATATATAATTTAGATAGTACATGTTATGCTGCGTTTTCAATATTTTAGATCTTAAATTATGTATAATATATATAAATAGGACGCGGCAGTTTAAAGTTTAAACCAAGTGTTGTTCGTGTACTTATTTTATATATAGTAGATAATACACGCTTTTAAGACAATGTGGAAATGGTTTCTTAATGTACAATGAACACAAAATGTGCATCATTCAACAAATATAATATTCATAATTTGATTTACCTAACATGAGAATGGGATGAGGGTGGTTTCGGCTAGGATTTTTTCTTCATCGTTTTTTGTTTATTATTATTATTTATAAATGATTTAACCATAATGTGTAAGTTTAATATTTATTTATATACAGACTCATGTACTATTTATTATGCATAATATTTATTGGTTTGTTTGCGCTGCTGTTTTCTTTTCTTTTGGGGGTTTTATGTGTGTTAGTTTGTGCAAAGTAGACAAGGTTGCTAAAAAAAACGACCTCTTTGACGGTTACTGGTTAGCTAATATAGTTTGAATTATCTTTATAAATTCTGTAAAAAAACGCGCACTTTGAATCCGAAAATCACGCTGCTTTTTAACGACACACTATATCGAAGTGTCTGTTAATTTTATTATTATTAATTTTGTCTTATTATTTATTATTACTATACAAATTTAAACTCGCACTTTTAAACATTGTCACAATTGCCATCCTTGGCCCACCATTTGCCAATCGAATAACTGTAACAGCATTTTTGCAAAAATGTTCGGCTTCGATTCGCACTGCACGTCGTGTCATCACTTTTATTGCTAATTGCCGATGTGTGTGTTGCGTTCGGTCCAGGCACCGTGTCACCGCTTCCGGATGGACCGTTGTCACCGGATGCAATGATCACGTCGATTGGAACAATACGCTTGTGTGTATCCAACAAATAACGGTCGTCGTTGTTGCCAGGCGGCCGCCGCTCCGTGGAGACAGCCACTACCGGACGGACGCCGTCATTGTCGCTCCCCCGCGATTACCGGCTATCGCGAGCGGAGCGAGGCCGCCCCTAACTGGACGTGGACGCAATTGGTGATACAGGAGACAGTGGGCTACGTGCCGACGTGTCTCGGGGACAACCGGACAATGTTATCACAAGTTTACGTGATCCAGCGTGGTCACGATGTTCGCACAGCCACACACCTTGCCATGTGCCCAGCGAGAGCTTTCCCTCGGATATTGGTATTGTTAGTGAACTGCCAAGGAAGCAGGCTTTTACGTGGGCAGGCTGCAAAGGAAATATTATTTGTTTGAGTTTAACATCATCGATACAAATGAGATTTGATTTACCATATCGTCGGGTCCTTCGCAGGAATGCCGGTAGGGCAAGCCTTCTGGAACAATTTTGTTTAACATCATCTCCATGTCGTCTCTGAAATTCAAAAATAAAATCAATCGTCCTAAATGTAAGTAAAATATAATTTTAAATTATTCTATTTAAAAAAATATATTATAAAATATCTGAATATATTATTAATTAACATTTGTTAGGCTCACAATTCACTTGAACAAAGACGTTGTGAAATTTACCTGACGTCCGGATCCCAGCTCTCGTTTAACGCTAAACTCGCAGATGTGTGTAGAACTGAAACAAGAGTAAATAAAAATTTCATTTTTTTTTAATATATCATTTATTAAATAAGATGAGATAAAAACATACAATTTCTATCGTTTATAACATATTCTAAGAAAACAATATATTATCTGAAATAATGCATAATTATCCATTAGCGCCCAAGACTTCATAAATATTTTAGGAAAGACGGATGCCCCAGCAAATATAATAGCATATACTCATCGACATAGGCGCGAGTCACAACGGCCTGTTTCCGTAAACTTGAAATAATGAACGCTTTCATTCGAGCTTTGATTATGTTTAGTAATGAGTGCGCACACAATGAGGCATTCGTCGTCGGAATGTGAATATATAGTAAGTGCGCTCCTGGCTGTTCATATATGTTTTTATGTGTATGTCGTGTACAAGAATGCCTGTTTGTAGTGTTTATCGCATCGACGATTCAAAGCACTTTCCGCTATATGTTTTTGCAGCTGTGGAAATTGATTTTTTGCCACCGACAATACAAATGCATTACATGCAATTGATTCAATGAACATTTCACATCGTAAAAGAAGTTAATGTTTATTTAATTTTATATATATTTAGAATAATATATGACATATGTATTTGACGGGAGGTTATTCTGAGTGTATATAGAAATTGAAATAGAATAATCTGCGGTGAGCTGCTTCCCGGATTAAACAATTAATTAAGACCACTACTGCGAAAAATTGACCAGATTAAAGCAGGCGATTGACCTGAAGCGGCCAGAGTTGTCCAATAGGAAATAGTGTTGTGTTTCATCAATACAACGCAAGGTACGTCTTTGGTGACCCTCTACAAGTTTCGGGAGCTTGGTTGGGAGGTTCTACTGAACAATGTTATATTATATAATATTCAGCACTCCTCAATATCAACTTTTCAAAAGTTTAAAAACGAATTTTTGCTTTTGAAATTCTGTTTTCAGACCTATTCAACTAAAAAATATTTTGGGAAATCTTAATTTTACATTTTGTATGTTTGTTTGTGTGTGAAAAAAAAAATAAAACGTAGACTCGGTTTCGGTGACAATGCAAATAAAAAATGAATGATATAAATATTTATATACAAAAAAATGTTTAGTGTAATTTCCTAAGCGTGATTCAAAAGGTGTTGGCCAAAGGGTACTTTTCCAAGACTTATTGTGAAAGATACCACACATTCTAAACAAAGTCGAATATAGTTTTTTTATCTCATAATTTTATCTTATTTTTTGATTTTAACTAAAAAAATTATAAAATTAATTAAATTAAATTAATTAATTATTATGCAGTTTTTTATTTAAAAAACAAAAAAGTTTTATACAAACTGACAACAAAATCTGAAGACTGATTCCTACTTGCTCCTCAGTTTAAGACATTTGTAAAATATGCCATAACTTCTAAATTTCCTTATTTTTTAAGTTACCGTCAACCTGAACTGTAGATTAGCTACAAAAATACGATCATTATATGCTAAATTAAAAAAATATTCTTTTTTCATGGAAAATTATTTTGTCGGGGGTACCGATGTCGTAATTCGGCGAACTTTGTGTAATATTAAAAAAAAAACACAAAATCTAGCGTATTTTAAATGAACGGCCTCTTTACTAGTGTAAAAGATGTACATTTTTGAAATGGTTTAAGTTCAAACTTTTAACTTTAACTTTTATATAAACCAGTATTCATAAATATTTAAGATTTTAGGTTTATATTAGTTATATTTTTACAAAACATTCAGGTTAAAGATTATGCAATCGAAATTCGAAAATGTGTTTTATAACTTTAATAATTGATAATTGTTGGTTATGATATGTATTCAAATTGTTTTTTGACCTGTTAATTAATAAATTAATTTTAATCTAATTTATGTTTATCCTGGTTTATCCTCATACAATATTAAACAAAATTTAAACTTTCGTACATGCAAAAAACATAATACTGGCAAAATTTAACTTCCCACAAAATCTCACACAACCATAGTTGGTCTGGGCCTCCTTTGAAAGTCTTTTTCTCAATTTTTATACAAATATATCATGATATTTTCGGGTTTTAATAGTTTTATTTATGTCGCAATTCGTATGGATCATAACGAGTCCGTGAAAATACCCACTCACAAATACATGAACATTATATAATAAAACATTTCATGTATGTACCTGGAATCCACAGCCCCTGGATTATGAGCCAGTAACCTAGACCGCCACAGCTACAACCTTGTTGATTTTTAAGTATCCTTACAAATTATATGGGTGTCCTTATTATACTACCTTCGTCAAAATATAAAAATGTAATCAAAAGCGGGAGACCTATTCTTAGTGCATATTTGGATAAATATGCTATATATATAGGCGAGGAAAAACATTCAGGCTGCATAAAAAATTTAGTAATTAATGAAATTCACATTCATAAATGTCAGTTTCTAGCATCTTTTTACAAATATACTAGACAAGAACACATCATCCCAGAGAATAAAAAAAACTCAATCACTGTCAATATATCGATATTTGTTTAATAAAATTATTTTTTTACACAAACGTATTATTTATATATAAAACTACAAATCTCATATCATATGTTATATGAACATAATATAGACAAATATCGTTTATTAAACTATCACGAATCACATTTAATTCCAATAAAAGGACAAAACTAAACACCGCATGCAATCGATATGTTAGGGCCAATTTAACCCAAAAGCGTCATTGAATTCCGTAGAATTTGATACTGAATATAAGTATAAAAAATTTGTTTCTGTATTATGTATAATATATCGTACATATGTATTTATGTATATAAGAATAGGCCGTCGTAAAATATGTATTGACTATCTGTCACCCGAGCACGTATAGTTTCACCCTCCAGACGGAACACAGAACGCTGTTTTATTACTTATGGTAATATCCAAATTTGCACTCGGCAGCGCAAAACAAACGCGTACGTCACGTCGACGACGGCGTCGTTATCGACATTTATACAACACACGTGTAATTTCGGGACTCTGTGAGTTAATTAAAAAAAACTTTATTAACCAAAATTGTATTCATACACGTACATTGTACAATGTACATACATATAGGAAATATATAAAATATATAAGCGAAATTCGCATTAACATAATAATATTCAGAATAACATAAAACACACACACAAGACAGTGCGCCAACTACAAATTGTATATAATATTATAACATCATGTAAACGGCATTCCATTATAAAGGTAACATAAAACATACATACAATATATACATATATTATATGTATATATTGTATATGCTATATAATATAAATGTAGTATTATAAAATACACCTAGATTAGGTTTCGTTTGCACTCTTTAATAACAACGAAGCGGTTGTTGGGGTGGGATTGTCGTGTTTTGCTGCATTGAAGCAAAATGTGTGTTTTCGCCATTGGCTTTTCGTCGTCGCTTAAAAACGAAGATTCAACATTTTTGAAGAAATCAATACGATTATCATATTGAAGAGAAAAGAGAGCTTTGCGTATTTGTATATTGTTGTCGTAATATAATTTTATATAGATTTAAATTGTACTTTATAGGACGCTCGCTTGTATTTATGTATTCACTTTCATTAAGCATAAACAGCATGTGCGCTTTTGCAGTTGCACTCGATGACACCGACTTTGTCCCCCCACCCCTGACTGGCCCCGGGTATACATGACGCTTTAATTGTTTGTAATTGCGCAAAGACTGCATTTTAGTGCAGGGTACAGAAGGGTTGCCGTGCGAATCGCAAATCATGTTGCAACTTAATTTGTTACCATTCACAGGAAACTATACGCAAAATTTCCGGTTTTTCTTCTCAGTATATGTGTATGTTAGTTAGAGTTTGTTGGGCCGCAATAATTTATGAAAGCATTTTGCGGTTATGGTCCACATGCGATCAATGATCGAGAGACGACTTTCAAATGGGAAGCTATTTACAAACATTGTGTCAATTTAGTGTAGTAATTCAAAATGGGCAATGCAATTTATCCCACTGCATTGTTGAGTGTGGGCAAATTCAATTTAATGTTATAAACGCAAAATGTTTGCTAAGCGTTGGCGTCACAGCGTTTGTGTGTTAGGATGGTTGGGCTGAGGTTATAGCATATTTCCTTGAAACAAATAATGTAATTCAAAAATTACTTGCGCAAAGTATGCAGAAACAGCAACGAATAAAAAAAATATCAAACAACATCAAACTTGTATTATTTATACAGCATAAAGACGCTTGTGTGTGTTGGGTTGAGTGTATACATATTTTATTTAAATGTGGCCTCAAGGCATAGAGGGGCTGCGTTGCTCTTTGTATATATGTAAGTATTTACTGCAAATACCACCAAAAGTAGATAGCAAGAAGAAACTGCAACGAATGTATAAAGCATGTCTGAGTGCATTCACGTGTGTATATCAATTTTTGTTTAAAGTGGCTAAAAATAGAGAGACAAAGAAAAGATGTGATAGAAAATATTATCAACTGAATGTAAAAGTTGACTCTATTAAAGTTAATATTAATATATCTCTGATGGGAGCGGGATCTATCTTCTCCCTTAACTGCTATGCTGGCTGGCGCCCGAGATATTTTGTTACCTAACTAACCGCAGAGTGGTGCTGCTAATAGTGTTCTACACTACTCGCGACATTTTATTTTTAAACACAACGGCGCGTCTCAGCTTGTCCGTCACTAGCGACTATCTTTGAAAAATAGAGGATGCCCTAATAGACGGAGCTGCTCATGTGCTACAAAGTGATCTTTGGAATACCCAACTTAATGATGATGAAGGTAAAGTTTCAATCATCGGAATTTCCATTCGCCATAGCCCACTTTCCAACTAATAGTCCAGGATCAAAATTAACTGGAATAATAAACTAATTACTTCAGGACAATAGACTCGTAGTGTCTACACAGGACCATATTCGTAAAACGATACTAAATTCCACCGGAACGTAAATGGTAATTTATTATTATTATTTGGTGAAGTGACCACCATGTCCTCGGACATATTTTTCATGGATCTTATGTCCGTTTCAAACCGACAGGTCCATGAACTTTGTCACTTTTGAAAAATGTCCATCGAAAAACAGTCATAAGGACCATGGACATTATAACGCTATAAAACGGACATAATCTCCAATTTGACCTTCTGTCCGTTTCAAAGAGACATAATGTCCAATTGGACCCTAAGCGTTTCCCAAGCGTTGTTTTCTCGAATTCTGTTTTATTTTTCCTTAAAACAAATAGTTTCATATAAACTTTAACCCACTCTACCTCAAAGTGGGGGGAAGCAAGCGACGCGATCTGATGCCGGATTTGTACTCATGAGCTCATTTACTTCATTATTTGGTACAACTTTTTTTTACGTCACCGCTCCTAAACATGTTTGAGCGTTTGAAGTGTTTAATGTGTACTAAGTTCTCGGTACGCAAAATATCATCAGCTTAACGTAATTTTTGTTTTGTGTTTATTATAACTCAATATATAGAAATATTTTAAAAGATGCTAAATACAGTGTACAAAAACCCCGTATCCTTTTGTTTTTTAAATATTCCAGAAAATTGTTCCCATATGCAGAGGTAAAAATAGTCTAGCTCCTTAAAAGTAAATAATACTCACTCAGCAACTTTTTTGCTTTTTTTATTTTACTTTACTTTACAAATTAACAAATGGCATCAACATTACCTTCAAACTATACGGGGCTCCCTGAAAAAAATTAAAAGCTTTCCCGAAAGCATATTTATATTATAACGAATCAAGACACAAACACTGTACAGAACAATTAATTTAACCCGTAATGGTCAATAAATCCGGCCTAGTGTGCGTTGCCTATGTCCTAATAGGGATTAAAGGAACCCATGCGATATTCGCGAAAATTGCGCTGAATATTGTCCAGACTGTGCAAATGTGAATGTTGGAGAGAAAGAATTTTGTGGATATTTCTTGAAAATCACATTCCATTGGTGCGCTGATAATTCTATGGAAACTCGCTTGAAAGACCTTAACTTGACGAAGTTATTGATCATTTTAAGCTGCATCCTACTTCCAGTGTTATTTTAGACACGGAAAATTCCTCAATAATTTGTAGAATATCTGTTTTCTTTTTTTTTTTCAAAAAAATATGCCCGATTTCAAATTTGAACCGAGTTTAAATTTCGATAATCATATTAATGTTTTTTTTTGGAATTTAAACTCTATTTAATAATAATATACTCGAAATAATAATAGTTATTAATTTAGTTGATTAGATTGATTAGCCAAAAAAACCATAATAATTAAGTTAAGAAAAAAATTAAGTTTTTAATATTTTTTTAATAAATTAATGAATCACCGTGATTCATAGAGATAAATGCGTTCTGTTGTTCCTAAAGCAAGTTTTATTAGTCGGAAACTGTTACAGACGAAGACGAAGTATTAAATCGACCACTTTTACCAGGGCTGTGTTCTTAGAATATACCCATACAACTTTATGTTGCGGCTTTTATATCGAAAAGTGCTGCAGCATCCAAAAATAATCGAAAAAGCGACAGTTTGCTGTCGAAAACCGTATACGCAGAAACACTATACGTTCGCATATAGAGCTATTTCACGCATTTCGAACTCAATAACACATACACGCGCTTGACAGTTCGTAAAAAATGCACCGTATGTATTTGCGTAAGCAATTATTTTATGACCTGTCAAATCAATCATGTGTAGTAGTATGTGTGAGTTTGTATGTTTACACGATGTTCGAAAGAACACATCACACATACCTACATACGAAAGGATTTTTGTGCGGCACGATCTCCGAAACGAAACCACCGACGGCATAGTCTTTGGCCAACGAAAATAATTCTTTAGTTTAAACCTCAATTAGCGTTTTAAATGAATTAAACAATATTTTTCATGTGAATATTATGTAATGAAAATTTGTAATTAATTTTATGTCCTGCCTTTTTGCTATTTCCACGAGACTTTTTCATGACATAACATAAGTCCTGCCATAAAACAGTCCAAGACCCAGTGTTAAATACATTTTTATTACATCTATATATTACATATGAAAGCTTCTACAAAGCTTATAAAAGCTTTTGAAAGTTTTTTTTTCGATTTCTCGAAAGTAGGTTCAAGTTTGGACATGCTATATGAAAACGAACCTGGTTTAGAGCGACCTTTCAAAGCCGCTTGAGAGTCACTTCAAGTGGCTCGCGTATCAATGGGGTATATAATAAGCCTTGGGAACAGTCGTGCGCATTATATATGGTGTTTTAGTACCTTTTTTAAACTATCTGTTCTAAAATGATGTCGTTCGAAATTTCGACACTTATCCGGCAAAACATCGTATCCAAAAAATAATTATAATTTAATTTCATTTTAATATATACTAAAATTAGGGTATCTAAATAAAAAAAATAGTTTAAAATAACACAACGCTGCACGATATGAGTATTCAATGCGAGTTAACGTGACAATGTTGACACTCAGTGAATGCATTTAAATAAGTTTATTTTTTTTAATCGAAAAAGAATTAATTAAAAAAAAGAATAAATTGATAATGAAAAACACAAACAAACCGGTTTTTATATTCATTTTTGAAAAAAATATAAAGCCATCTTCATAATACTGAAATAATAATAAATTCATTTATTTAAACAATAAAGCATAAAAAATCCCAAACATAATATAGCCCATACAAATACCGTATTATAAACTAACCACTTGGTAAATGTTAAGTAGAGCTTTTAAACAGCACTCAAAAATACTCAGTTATTCTGAACAACCGACATGATGGACGGCATGCCACCGGTAAGCTTTCCGGTTCATAAGCAATAAGCATAAATATAGAAAACCTACACAACCGGCCAGATAAAAGTGTATATAAGCAGCAGTTTCATATAAAGAGGCAGACAGACTACTTTTGTGTAGTACATGCCGTTCGGGAGCATTGTTTATAATTCATAAATTTACCAATAGATTACATTGCATCTCTAATTCCTATATTAAGAGTATAATTATATAGTAAGTCTAGTAAATGCTAGATATGTTAAATTACAGTTTGCATAATTTTACCTATAATATTAGACCTATTTCTTGTATTTTTTTTAATATCTTGACATATGTGTTCTTTGTATATATATATATATTTGTAATATGTATTTACATTGGTATACTTTTTATTGTTATGCACGTATATAACTTTAATAATACTGCAAAGAGTCATTCTAAAACTTGTGTAAAGTGACAGGCTCGTGAAGAAAATATCAGACAACGAAGGAGGCTTATCTAAATGAGAGAATGCTTCTGTTGTGTATATATGTCAATTCCCATATATACTACGAGCAAGCGAATTAATGTGTCAGCTCAATTGTACATACCTTTTAAGTACACTGGCAGACAGCTAAGGAAACCTTGCCGAACCTTTCTTATAATAACGAAAGTTTATATACAGTGAGTAACAAAAGTCATGGTACACGCAAAAATATTTCCTTAAAATGACAATATTTCAAAAACCATAATTTGAAATAAAATAAAATATTATGATGTGTCTTTCTTTCACACACTATAAAATCTATTTTAATTTTTTAAATAAACAATTATTTATTATTATTTATTTTTAAAAAGTGACTACTCCATTTAGTCAGTCGCTTGAACGGCAAAGTTAAATATTTAATATTTTGTGCCGTATCCGGTATTGTTGATGACATCTTTAAGACGCTTTGGCATTGATTCCACGAGCTTTGTTGTTGTCTCAACTGTGATCTTCATCCATTCCTCAGTCAGTGCGGCCTT
>JANSTU010046988.1:0-10395 GCA_027564075.1 Bolitophila hybrida | reverse complement strand
GACGCAGCGCGCGATGCGTCGCGCGAACCGAACCATTATTTTCGTAATAAATTTGCACGATTTGCAAACGTTGTTCATGTGTAAGTCTATTCATTATGAAATGGCAAACCAAACTGAGCATAAATCAAAAAAGTAGTGCCACCCTGTATTACTAAATTCAATTTGTTTTTTCCCATTTTCTTTAATTTTTAAAATGTAACCACGACCAAAGTTATAATTTCCACAGACCCCAAAATGTTTCCGTCGTCATTTCTTATATGATAAATACGTATCATATAAGAAATTACTTAACGACGCGTACAAACAACCGTACTCAACGCACTACTATTTTATCGTCTGTACAACCGTAATACTACCCAAAAATGTATACATTAAACCAGATTTATTAAACTTTAACTTTGGAAAACCACATGAAAATAAAAATACACCATATAAACCAGGCCGATCATTGAAAATGCTCATGTTGGATTTTGTGTTTTCATTTAATTTTTTTTTTATTTTTTTATATAATTTTTTTTTTTTATTTCACGAAGTTTGCCGAATTTTTACCGAACTTTACCGAAAAAATGACGAACTTTTATGTGTGCTTCATAAAAACACGTTTATTTCAGAAACTTAAACAAAATATTGGTATTGAAAAAAACGGAGAAAATATGATCCAAATTAAATCGAATTCAAAATAAATCACGAAATTGAATAATTGAATAAATAAAAGAACTTTAAAGATCTATCGAATTTAAATTCTGTAATGTGTTTTCTGAGTTTTTGACAAATATATAATAATTCTTCTAGTTTGTAATTTTTCGGTTCACAATAAAAAGGTTTCATTTATTTATATTATAAAAAATTAATGTGAATACAACCGGATAGAAATGACAACATATACGATAAAGAAACCAGAATGATTTACAAAATACGACTGACTGACTGCAATGATCAATTAACCGCTAAATTACACCCGAGGAACTTCTGTACTACTTAATCGTGTAACTTACTACCATTTTTAAAAAAAATGTACTTTTTTGAATTGGTTGGTTGGTTTATCTGGTAATTTAAAACAACAAACAACTACCATAAAAGTAATTTCGATCGATTCCGATTCCGCACACCGGATTCATTGACCAAATGACCATTATACTAATAATCTGCTGTTTTATGCTGTGCTGTTCCTATTTTAGCTACTCTGCTCTAACACTCACAACACATCCCCGATGGGGATCTCTATGCACCGATATCTATCTTGCTATTTATATTTGGAATCGTGAATCATCAACGTCATCATTATTTTTATATACGAGGTACGTGTATATATATGTTAATTGATGGCATTATTGTTCCGTTATTCCAAAAAACATCGTTTTCCAGCACCGAATATATAATGGGACGAATGTTTGCGTCGTTTTTAAATTACTGCTTCAAAAATGAATAATTTGAAAACAATCACAGTCTCCACTCAAAAGCTTATTCTCTTAATATATTAAGGGGCAGGATTTATAGCTACTTTAAGGTGACATCGACAATCAATACCCCAACCTTCGATGTTCTATAAACAAATTCAGCGGCATCATTTTTCTATCAGTTTTCTATGAAAATTTCACTTCGAGATTGGTTTTTCGTAGAAAATGTCCATCTATATTCTAAAAAATATGATGTCGCTTTTGAATTCAGCCAAAATGTAAGGTTAGGATTTGATAAAAAAATATGTTTTTAAGGTTATCTCGAAAACAATTCTGAAGGGAACGGAACATTAATGCCATCAATTAACACACGCACCCTGTACAGAACAATATGTTCATAATGATGATTCACGATTCTATCTTGCTATTTATATTCGGAATCGTGAATCATCAACGCCAGCATACACTTATTGTTCTATACAGGGTGCGTGTGTATATGTTAATTGATGACATTAATGTTCCGATTCCAATCGTTCGCCGACGGAATTTGCGCGCACACACAACCAAACAAAACACAAAACTGCGAATAGCGCCTACCGGTGGAAATTTTCACTTTTGGCAATTTTCCGATTAGGATAATCTCTTCCATAGAATCGATTGCCGAAAATCGCGACCCTCTAGCTCCACCGGAAGGGGTCAAACAATAGCGTTACTCAATCAGTCAATCAGAACTCATCTGGTTCTATATTATATAGATAACCTATTTCAGAAATAGGATGTTAATAGCAAGAGGATCCTACTGATTTACATTTGAAAAACACTTCGGTCTGCCGGCCGGGATTGATCCGCCGACCTCCCATAAGCTAGGCCAACGCGTTAACCCACTCGGCTATGGCTATAATCAATAGCTCCAATAAATAACATCCTATCGTTGGACCTTTTCTATTTAGATGGATCAACCCTAGAGTTAGACTTTGGTACTGATATTCTTCTCAACAATGCAACATTCGCAGTTTGATCCTTACCAAACTACTATCTTTCGGTAGAGAGCTACTAAACTGACTGTCTTCTAATTTCGTACAATCGGTTGTTATTCTAAGTGAAATTGCTTGCCCTTTCCTTCTGCCTATTTATCGGAACCAATTACTTTCTCCAATTTACGCACCGTCTCAAATTAATTCGAAACGACTATATATTGCGATAGGTCCAGTAGCAAATAGGGCATTGACTTACTATCGCTAAAGATATCATCAACAAAAAATTCTAGAGAATATGATGTCGCCCTCGAACTGATATTTTTTTACCCATACTACTGTGATAAACATACCTCCTCTCTACAAAAATATACCTACGATTATCAGCAATACTATCTAGTGCTAGTGCCTCTGGAAAACAATCGTAACACCTAAATTTTACTCAATTTCTTTAATATTCTCAAAAACGCACAATCTCAACTGTATATTGCATTGTTGAGTGCATTCTTCATCTAATCTCTACAACGTAAGATTCTCTAATTCCTTGATAACATCCATATGCTGGAATTTCTCTGGAGTTTTCGTGAACTTCTCCAGTAAGTCCAGTTTTGATGGTATATTCTGAATGTAGTACAGCTGCAGTTGATTGGCCAGACATTGCGCTTCCTGTGCAGTGATAACGTTCTTGTCATATTCACCTCGCATCAGTACAATGCCACGATCTCGTAGCTCCGTGTAATGCACCATGTTCAGGCACTCGGGAGCATTCTCTTTATGTACCTATTTAAGAGTGTTTTAATGTATCATGATTTGAAGAAAATCAGTATAATGATTTTACCTGGTAGCACAACAGTGGCGTAAAATGCACAGAATTGTTGGCAAACTGCAGCAGGAAGAACTCGAAACCTTCACTTCGAGGAAGAGGAACAATAAAATGTGGATGCTTCTTGCCACGCTGAACCTGTGCGTCGAAAGTGGCAGTCGGAATTGTGGCGACCAGCACCTCCTTTTGTTTGTGATACTCGATCCAAATCTGTTGAATTTCTTCGATGCTCTTATCATCCAACAATTCCACTTTCATGATGTCGCTGAGTTTTTTTTCCTGTACTTCAGCTTTGGCACTTTTCTTGATTTCTTTTTTGGGATTTAGCAGTTCCGAGTAATCGCTAAAGTTTAAATTTTCAAAATATCAGTATAAAATAATTGCAATGATTCAGACTAAAACCACTTACCGCTTTGCTTCGACAGGAGCTTTTGTGGCACCGGTGGATTTGTTCTCGACCTTTTCGATACGTTCCAGGAAGGCATCCGGTGAGTTCTGTTTAAGTGCAGCAATCTTCGAAGCATACTTATCATAGTACGGATTCTTGCCCTTCATCTCTTCGATCACTTTTTCAGCACGCAACAGAGCCGACATTCTGATACCACGATTGTTGACAATTGTTTTTAAAGACAATGAACGAAGCAGACTAGGAACAAGAGCCATAACAAGCTGATGATAACCTTTTTGGGCACAGGACACAATAAAATTGTGTAATAAATCTATTTTTTATTGATGTTTAGAGGTTATGTGAATGTTGGTATGTTAGATTGACGTTTCGTTATCGATGACAGTTGAAGACGGATTGCGGTACTTTAATATTATAAAATTTACGCGATATTAATTTAAAGCATAATTTAACATGTCAACCTTATAATTATCATAATTAATAACAACAAGCTAATTAGTCCGTTTTTGTGTTATTAAGTATAATTATTGCGTCGAGTTGTATGTTATTATTGTTGTGTTCATGTGATTTATTTGAGAAATGTGTAACTTCAAACTTAAATTATGTATAATGTAAATAATTTAATATTCAATTGCAATATTGAAGTTTTATCGAGCATTATAAATAAATAATTAATAAAATATTTATATGTTATGAATTTATAGGCAATATCAAAGGTAGGATAATACAAGAAAAACATATTGCCTACGCTAAAATATAATAACTAATTAAAATAAGGAAGTTTAATATAAAAAAGTGTGATAATGGTTAGTTTTCTCACCTCTTAAAGGGGAATCTTAATCTTACATACAAAAAAACTTCTTCTTGAAATTTCAAAATTAAAACATTTACATTAAGAAAGGTATGTTAATCTAAATTTTTAATTAAAATAATTTTTGATGGAATACCGCCCATATGTAACGGATTTTAAAATTTAAAAGGATTAATTTTTATTGTTGTTTAAAGCATTATTTTACAATTACAGAAATAGTTTTTCGTTTAATTCTAACATTAAGTAAAGTGGTGGTTGATGTTGATGTTCAAAAAGTGACTAGTACTAACGAGCCAGTAGTGACTCACTCAGAATATATGCCAGCTGAAGTCATATCGAAATCCCTCGAAGTCACATCAAAAGTACAGTCTTTTGAAGTCACATCAAAAATAGTCGAAGTTACAACCGAATGTTGAGGGAGGGGTGGTTAAAGTTTGAACATTTTTTTGTTTTAAGAAAACAAAATCTGAACTAAAACGAATATTTCTTTTATTTCATAATTTTATTCTATTTTTTTTTTTTTTTTAAATAAAAATCATACACAAACCTAACTGTTTAGTCTAATTATTTTAATAGCAATGAATTTGATAAAAAGTATTTTTTTTTAAATTTCGTTTAATTTGCTTCCAATTTTTAAGCAAATGATTTGTACAGAATTATAAACTAACTTTTTATCTATGTCGAAAGCTATGCCATAAAGCTATTTTAAATCCATATATATTACATATATTTAATTAAGTAATACAAATTATATTATAATATTACAATAAAGTTGTGACATCATCTGAAACAGCCTAATGCGAATCCCAGCGCAATGACATCAACATTGGGTAATTCACAATAATCTGGCAACACGAATTTTGACTAAGCGCATCTGACAGTTCTTTGCGAGCGCATTGCTTTTGCTTGTCCAAAAACGAAAATCGTTCTTTACGAATTATCTTATCACTTCTTTTCCTCAATTTCCCATAGAAAACTGAATTATGGCCTCCCCAAAAGCCGAAGGACACGATGAGCGCCTGCAGCAGATTGACCTAACCAAGTTGTCTCTGCAACAGCTGCAGCAGTTGAAACAGGAATTTGAATCGGTAAGTGTAACTATGTGTGTGTTTTCTGACCAAAATTGGTGTGTGTGGGAGTGTGATTTAACACATTTTTGGCATGGTATTTATTTTATCAATTTTGGTGCTATCCAGGAATTGAATGTGTTCCAAGAGTCACTGCAAACACTGAAAATTGCGAAAACAAAATTCTCCGGCTCAAAGGATGCCCTCGAACAGATTAATTCCAGCTGGCAGGACAAAGAGATTCTGGTACCATTGACCGGCAGCATGTACGTGCCCGGAGTCATCAAGCAAATCGATTCGTTCATTATTGATGTCGGAACCGGCTACTATGCAGAGAAAGTAATTATTTTTTGCTAGTTTTTTTTTATAAAAGTCAATGAAAATATATTTTTATTTAGGATCTTGAAAGTTCAAAGGACTATTTTAAGCGTAAAGTAGAGTTTGTACAGGAACAAATGGACAAAATTGACTCAATCGGTCAGCAAAAGTCCAAGGTGTTGAACGCTGTGATGGACGTAATCGAGATGAAAGCTGCTGCTATTCAGGAGAGCAAGGAAGCTGCCACCGCCTAATTTTCCTATTTACCTCTGTTTTAACACTTATAACTTTTCCTTAAGTCACATGGAATTATTGTCAGAACATTCGTACATAAGCACTCACACAAACATGAATATTTATCACAATCTCGTGAGAAGCATTTTTATTTTCTAAATACATCCTGTATTTCTGTGAAAGAAATGAATTTTCAAAGGTTTTCTTTTGTTTATTTCGAAAAACACATTTAATAGGAATAACAATAATTTACTATAAAATATTTAATAAAAAAAAGCAAAACCGATATTAAACACGGTAAGTAGGTTAATATCACCGTTCAGGAGAACATAGTTGCACAAATGTTGATTATTGTCACATAAAAAAATATTAAAGACTTTGTCTACTAATAACAAGAAAAAGAAACACATTTATAATTTATTTGCTAACTCACTAGTCGTACTGTCCGACTGTATTGGCCGTTTTGGATGAAAGAAGACTCTGGTCGTCAAGTTTTCCTCTGGTCGCCTTGTATGCCTCGCGTTCGTGATCGGGAAACTTTGTCGGCAAATTCGGTGAGTGTAAATTCAATTTGGCTGGGAATCTAAAATTTCATCAATTGGTCAAGTGTGACGTGTTTCCTAATATATTCATATAAACTGACCTTATTCCGGCAATTTCCACTTCGTAGTCACCGCTCAATACAAACTCATTGGTAACCCTACCGAACGAACCATCCGATTCAATATTCCTGAGAAATCCTAGACAAACTGGCTTCTTGAATGTGTACCCATAGCCGGTAGTTGTCGTTTGACCGCAGTAGTCACCATTACGGAATATCGGCTCACCACCCCAACACCACATATCAACCTCTGGATCATGTTCGTTCACCAACAGCTGTACATACATTCGACGTACACCTTCTTCGCGTTGCTTAATCAACGCTGATCTGCCAATAAAGTCGATCCCTTTCTGTAAAAATAAATCTCATATAAACTATACTATTTTACAGTTACTTTTTATCTATACATCAAACTTAACGCGCCAACTTCGGCCACATTCCAGCGGTGTCGTAAACGTATGCAAATCCTGTCCCCAGTACGCATAGAACTTCTCAATACGTAACGTTCTGGTGGCATAATGGCCTGCATGCTGAATACCGTATTTCTGTCCAGATTCCCAAAGTCTAGAGTACACGTGCAGTGCAAACTCATTTGGAATATACATAACATAGCCCAGTTCACCAGTGTGCGTAAGATTCATGGTACGTATTCCATTGGCCAGGCCTACATCCAGTTCCTTGAATGTGAAAAACGGAAAGTTCTGTGGTGATAAATCCGTGTCGGTAAGCTCGGACAATAATAACCGCGAGAACGGTCCCAAAATACAAATAGCTGTATACATTGAGGTTACATCAGCCATACTGACACGTCCGTCGGCTGGTAAATGTCTCTTAATCCACATCTTGCAGCGTGTCTGCTGAATCGTCGGTGCAATCATCATATAATGATTCTCGGCCAATCTCGCTAGCGAGCAGTCATTTTCATAGCCACCATGCTGATTTTGCATTCCGGTATGAATTATTGAGCCCACCGGAACATCTACATCGTTTGAGCATAAATACTGCAAAGAGTCCACCACCGCTGAGTCCTTGGACCACAAATCAATCTTAGCAAATGAACTATAGTCAGCCAATCCGATTTTCTCACGACACGCATCATACTCGGCAGCCACAAACTCAAACCACGCAGGCTTTGCGAATGTGTTTGTGTCCGAGATTCTAAACTCATGATGGCCACTCTCAGGCAATGGTTGTTTGTCAAAATAATTCGGTCGTTCGTAGCCCATCGTCTGACCGAATACGGCACCTTCTTCCTTGAGTGCTGGATAGATTGGTGACATTCGTAGATTTCGACCGGTGCTAAACTCGTGAAATGGATACGGAAGTCCATAATGCATGCCAGGGACCTCACGGACACGATCACGCAGGAATTTCCGATTATTATGTAGTCCCAAAAATCTAGAGATGTCTAACTCGCAAAAGTCCAAAGGAGAGTAGCCATTGGTTATAATATCGGCAATTGCTCTGCCTACACCACCAGCAGCTGAGATTCCAACTGTTTTCATGCCAGCAGCGACAAGATAGTTTTTGATCTCAGGACTCTCACCAAGAATCCATTTACAGTCAGGCGAAAATGCTTCAGGACCATTACACAGTCGATCCAGCAAAGCCTTCTTGAGGCTAGGCACACGCTTCAGCAATTGCTCAAGCAACACATGGAAGTGATCCCAATCGGCAGGTAATTCACGTTCAGATGAAGAAACTAGAAAGGAAAATACGTTCTTGTAAGATTAAACACATGAGGCTTACGAACTCACGTGGAATTGTACCATCTTCGTAGGCTGGCTTTGCCTCTAGTTCAAAACCACCGCCCAGTATGCAACCATTGTTCTCGCGAAAGTAAATCTGACCGTCCAGGTCACGGACCACCGGAGTCATTGGGTCAAGTCCAGCAATTGCCTTTGTGTGTAGATAATAGTGCTCGGCAGCATGTAACGGTACCTTTACATAGGGTTCGGACATTTGACCAATACCTCTTGCCCAAAATCCAGAGCAATTCACAAAAAACTCACAGTCCGTTCGTCCACTCTCCGTCAGCACTGCCTGCACTTTCTCGTGTTCCTGCAGTACCTGTGTTACTGCACAATTCTCAACCACTGTTACACCCATACCAACAGCCTCGTTGATCAATGTTTGACACACAAGATGTGGATCACCGACACCATCCTTTGGAATCCACATTCCACCTAGCAGATCGTTTGTATCGATCATCGGACACTTTTCCTTGCACTGAGCCGGTGTAAGAAGTTCACATTCGATATTCCAGCCACTGCAAATAATAATATTACATAAGAAATTTAATAATATTTTCCATAATACAACTCACATGCTTTGTGATTTCATACGACGAAAATTCGTTATTCGGTCGCGTGTTCTGGCCAGATTCAATGATCCACACTGTTTCCAGCCAGTGGGCAAACCACGATCGGTTAGCTCTTGCAATAATTTAATTGACTGCTGTGCTAGTACTACCTGAGAGTACGTGGGTTTAAATGCACCGACCAAACCACTAGCGTTCCATGTGGTACCTGTACCGATTCTGAAAAACAATAATTAACAGCGTCTATAGAATGTAAAAGTATACAATCTAACCGTCCTTGTTCCAAAACCACTGTACTGGCTCCCCATCCGGCCAGACCCAAATGATAGGCGACCGCAGCACCCATCACACCACCGCCACATATCACCACACGAACCTTATCCGGTGCAATGCCACGCGGTTCATCCGATTCCAGTTTCGGTATCTTTGGCACTAGCACGGACGTGCTGGACTGATCTAGAGTTATGGATTTTCGACTGGACCATGAGACCGTTGAGCTGATGCGCAAAAGCTGCGACCGAAGTCCCGGCAGTGCCGTGTGACATGTCCGGGAATTGGTGCGTAACAAAATCATTTAATTCTCTGCAATGGAACACATCTACGTTAAGACGACACACTGAAAAATAAATGTATAGAAATTTAATAATATTTATATTTAATATTATTATTTTTGCATGAGCAAAAAAATGTCAAAACGTCAAAAGTCTCAATCTCGCCCTCGCAAAGTCGCGAGACGCGAGCAAAACGAAAACAGTGATTAAAATTTGTAAACAGAGAGAAAGAGAACACTGTGTAGAGACGAGAAACGTCACTCACACATCCACACATTTTTGCTAAAACTGTCAAGTGTTAAATAATGGACCTGTTCCCACTTAGCAAATACCCGGTGTTTTCCACGCAGCTTTTTTGTGATTGGATTGGTGAACTGTCATCTTTTTGTTAATATTTGTGCTACGAAAAATTCACCGTTGAATATTTTTTTGTTTAAATTAACTAATTAAAAAGAGTTAAAATGTCGTCTGATAAAGAATCTGCAATTTGCGCAACAATTGCAATTTCATCACGTCTATAAATTATTATTAAAAAAATCACTATTGACATTTGTGTATATGAAATTAGAATTTGATTCATCAAACGTCAGTTTGGAACGAACGCCGGGATGTCGCAGTTTTTTTCTCGCTTTTTTCAATATGGTTCGCACCAAAAACGCGCGTTTTGCTGTCAAAACCGACTTTTTTGCGAATGTGTGTGAGTATATTTATATTCATGTTTATCGTGTATGCATCACAGTATACACAGATAGCTGGGGTCCTATCTTATATAACACACATTTGCTAACAACTCTCGTTCAAATTTTACACAAGTTTATAAACGTACTTTCGTTAAATTTGCATCTTATAACACAAATTTAATACATTTGGAAATATGGATATATCGAGTAGTT
>JANSTU010046977.1:0-10397 GCA_027564075.1 Bolitophila hybrida | reverse complement strand
ATATGTGTGTGTTAGAACGTATAATTAATCAATGCGTCAGCGAAAGTCACACGCGGCAGCGCGCATCTGAGTAATAAAGTCATTGATGATAGCTTACGTTTTTCAACGCAGTGCGGATTTTAATTATAGTATGTAATTATAAATGTGCTGTTACTTTGAAAGAAGAAAAATACAATAGAAAATTATAGTTTAAATATATCGGAGGGCAGTTATAATTACGACAACTTTGAATCTACATTTCAATGGATTTAGGAGTTTTTAAATTCATATGCTCCTTTCAGCTTCTCGACGGAATGTATTAATTTAATCAATATCGTAAATCGCCTTCTAAAACTCAAAAGAAGAATAATTTACTTAAACTGATTTTAGTAAATAAATAAAAAATCAATTATATGCATATAGTATATCTGGATAATCTTTACTATATTAGTAAATAATGATGGCGTAATTTAAACATGAATTACAACTAAATTTACTAATTTTCAGTAAATTTTGGGGTGATTTAAGCGCATTATTTTCACATCCACATTTAATACAAATCGGTAAATATCAATGTAATTAATTAATTTTCAGTAAATTATTATTATTGGTTTAAATTAATCCTAAATTTACTGATTTTCAGAATAATAAATAATTTGCTGTAGTAAATTCTGGTGGGATTTAAATGCATTATTGGCATGAGTTACACCTACATTTACTGCTATTCAGTAAATGGTTGAGAGATTTATGCTCATTATTTCCATGAAATATACTAAAAAGCAGTAAATGTTGATTGGAATAAAGCAACATTGCAATAAATAATTTTTCTTGCTAATTTACTAAATTCAAGTGTTAATATCTAAAATCAAACAAATGTTTGGTTGACATAAATTATTACGCTATTTTCTTGATTTATGCCAATTTGTATGTAAAAAAGTACTATAAGGTCGGTATAGTAACGAACAAAGGGTCGATATAGAAAACGACCTAAGGCTTTACAGCGATAACACGACGTTTGCACAAAATGCCTTCTACAATTATTTTCCTTTTTTATTGGCCAATTCATGTTTGTGATTGCGTCACAGGACGATGGCGCGGGTGGGTGACGGTCGACACGGCACTCCGCCAAAGACAAAATAATCTACGGAAATATAAAGTTTTCTTTATCAGGGCGTGTGCTTAAGTTTCGGATTTTGTTATAACGTGGACTATAAAATAGGGATTTCTTAAAAAAAAAACAAAAGACGATATCCGTTTGTATAGCTCTGAAAATACGCGGAAAACTTTTCAGTTTTCGACGAGATTTTCGGCTTAGATAGGATATTTGTTGTTTGCGCATACTCGTATATTCGCTTCATTGCGTCTTTCGTTTATTGTTTTTTCGGAGGTTTTATAAACTGGAAATTCTTGAAATTTCTTAAATCCGTTCGAGCACGAAGAATTCTTTATAAATGCAGCTGCATAAATGAGCCGGTTTGATATGTAGCAATTAGCTTAGTTAGCATATAGTATAATATTTAATGGGTGTGTTGGAACGACCAAACAAGAATATAAAACATATTTAATTATATTTAATAAATGTATTTCGTTTTTGCAAGTGTGTGTGTTGTTTGGTTCGTCCAGAATGTTTAGATCTATACAAGATGTAGTACATCATTCATGCGGCCGGTGCACTATGTCGAAATATGTTATGTTTTATGTACTTTAATTAAATAGTTACCATGTTGTTTGCGTGCTAGAGATAATTTGCATTTATGCGGCTGTTTAGCATACATCATGCACGGTTATTCAAGTGTTGTTTGGCCGGTTATATGCCAGATAATGTTGTAAGATGAATAATTATACTACTGAGAAACATGAATTTGTTGTTGTTATAATATGTAAGTTTGAATATTTAGATTTCCTTTTATCTGATCGAATGGGTACGGACGACGACAAATCATCATTATTTTATAATTAGTTGAAGAAATTATATTCGTATTGATTTGTTTTAAAAAAAAAACATGGAGAAAAATTTGGTTGATTGCTAATAATTACAGTTTAATTAAGAGAAGCGTTATGACATTATACTCGTATGACATTTTATATTATCGAATTTCAAGTTATCAATTTGAATTTTATTTTTTTTTAATAAAATTATGTTTAATAAATATTTTCAAAGATTGACAAAAAAAATTAATTGGTAATACAAAATTACGAAATTTGATCAATAAAAAGACAGTTGTATAAAAATTATATTTTTTAAGTTTGGTCAAAACAAAAAGGTCTAATTATTATTTGACAAAACTGTCAAATTTTCTGTTAAAAAAATCCAATTTTGATAAAAATAATTCATGAAAAAAAACAAATTTTTACACAATTGTCAATAAAACAACTTTTGGTAAACTATTTTACATTTTTGTCAAAAAAATAAATTTTTAAATCATCCAATTAAAAAAAAAAATAATAAATATATTTTTTCAAAATCGATTCAAAAAAACTTTTTTTTACATTAAAAAATCTTTTTTTTGGATAAATATAGTCATAATAGATAAATTTTACAATATTTTTTTTTAATGATTTGATTACAATCATCGATGATTTTGTCGGAAAAGTGTATTTTGAATTAAAATTATGCTTTCGAATCATTGTTAATTTACTAAATTCAAGTGTTATTTTCTAAAATCAAACACATTTTTGGTTTGCGCCAAATTAATAGGTCGATATAGTAACGACTTTAGGTTTTAATGAGATAACATGAAAGTTTTGTCAAAAAAAAATAAATAAAAATGAAAACATCTATTTTACAGATTAGTCAAAATCAAATTTTTATCATAAAAGCCATTTTTTTTTTAAATTCCAACTTGTTATTTTACTTTTTTACAGTTTTATCAAAACAAATTAAAACAATAAAAAAAATCCATTTTACAGATTTGTCAAAAGAAAATAATCAAATTTGGTTAAAAAAGTCCATTTTTACACTTCAAAATTACTCAACAAATTTACACATTCGATAAAAAAATTTTGGTCAACTATTTTACAGGTTTGACAGAAATTTAAATACTCAATTTAAATACTCAATAAAAAAAAAAATCAAATTCAAAATTCACTCAAAAAAACTATATTTTACACATTTGTTAAACCATAGTTTTGTCAAAAAATTAAATTTTCAAAATTTGGTCCAAAAATATCAATTATTTTTTTAAATGATTTGAATACAATAATCAATGAATTATTTTGTCGAAAAAAATAATTTTAAAATTATGTTCCTACATATTTGCTAGTACTTAATATATATTATATTACCAAAATTTCTAAATAATTTAATGATATAAAGGGCCCTTGGTATAATATTAACCCCCCCCCCCTGTGGTACCCTTATGATGGCCCTGTTCATTTCTCACAACAATTTCACCTGAAGAATGTGTGTTTAAATAATCACAGATAATATTATATTTCTCAGCAAAATAAATAAAATCAAATGCACAAAGTACAGAATTTATCATTGTAAAACTTACACCCGCACACTCGCTAATAGTTGTTTTAAACAATGCGCTCTATTCGCAGCAGAATAAATTAGATAAACATGAAACATTTTAATTGCTCTCGATTATGGCAATTTTTCATTCGCGTGCTCGCACACACGTGCACATAAATTCATTGAAAACATGGAAAACCATTATGAAGATTTAGCAAACCTCTATGCGCGGTATGCACACATTACAGCGCGTATATATACTTTACATTTATATACTATATATATAACAATAATAGATATAAAGTTTAGATTTTTTTAATAATGTTTAAAATTTAGGTTAATTTCATGGTGTGCATGCAATTAAGAGTATAGGTAAGTGTTTTGTGAGCGCGAACTGAAGGCGTTACATTATGAACATTGTACTACAATTATACATGTTGAACGATGATCAAGCATATTATAATAAATACTGGCAAATGCGGCTGCGTGAAGGCCTTTCGAGGCCGTTTCTGTTGAGTTTTCTTTTTAGCCAGACATTTTATATGTTATTGTGAGTATCTCATCCAAGGTAAACTGTTGAGCATGCAAGCTTTGTGTATAATTGTATGCATTTTGAATACTCCATAGTGCAGATCTGAGAATAATACTATTTAATTTAAATAAAATATTATAAATAATAATATTAAGAAGAATTGCTTATTTAGCTATAATATATTTTCCACAAATAGTGCTAATAATTTAATTTAACAACATTGAATAAACTTTCTATAGAATATAATATTACTATTAGAATTATTTACTATTTGCAATGGTATATATTGAAAATGGATATTAAACATTTTTTCGGGCGAGGTCTTGGATCTTCCAGATCCCTCTCTCACTATCTTCATTCATATATCTAATATTTTCCATCCTTTTGGTTCAGTCTGAATGCCATACTATTATTATATAGATACGTTAAAAGTGTTATTACCAAACGTCGATAACATCAGAACTAATCAGCACAACGCGACTAGGTTATAAAACTGCAATCAACAAATCCAACTCAGCTCGATGCGCGGACGCCAACGCGGGACACATCAAATACATATTATATATATAAATACAAAGATCAATCAATCAATATATGAAATAAACAGTTACAAATTAGACTTTGCACTTTGTTTTTATTACGAGTATATTTTATTGATTGTTTTAAGTGTCGGGGTTAACAACATAGGGTTGAGGAATGATCACTCTTAGAAACGTTCTTTTTTATTTAAATCTCCATTTTTCTCTATACTTATTGACACTTGGATAATATAAAAAATATAACTAAAAAAACAAAAAAACTGTCATTTTTGCAATCAGTATAAGTGTAATTTACTTTTTTTAAGACTCCTCGACACTCCCTCAAAATTTAAACAAATTTGTATATATAAATACGCGTGTCTATTATTGTGCTAGAGATTGAAAGGAACGCGTCGAGCGCGTATGATACAATATGTATGTACGAAAAACTCGATTTCCCAAGGTGCACAAACACTTTTCTTCAAAGATGCACTCACACACTAATGCGAAAGTGTGTGTGTTTGACAAGTATATATGTTTATTCTTTATATAATATATGTTTGTTACATACAAATACGAACACTTTTACCATTTGAGCATTTTAGAAGCATGTTTGCATACATTCATACATATATTATAATAAATGCATGTCTGGCGAGAAGCCAATTTTCGGGGATTATGCGGATTTGAAATTTTATGCACTTTATCTTCAGAGTGTTTGTATGAGTTTGTGCTGGCTGTTACGAGTAAATATGTGCTAATAAATATTGAAATAGGTGACTATACGATCCAGTTAGTCTCTGTTATTAATATTGAAATACATATCGGCACTCGTGAATTTACATATGCAAAGTTAGGTGCTAGTCACATATAACATATTATATCTGAAGTATTATATTCAATTTCCGTGGAAATATATAACATTTGCCCGATAAACGTGCTTATAAAAATTTGTTCCGACATGTTTTATTGGTTTTTATTTGCATGGGGTAACTTCTTGTTATATAAATTAATGTTCGGTTAGTTTTTGTTTATCAAATCACCACAGATTTTTAATACTTACTACATTTTACAATACATTGAATCTATTCCAAGATAAATACTACACGAAAAACCTATATTTATTATCTGACGCGTTATCCATTTCAATAAATGAACACCGTGCACTAAATATATCCAATGTTCGTCACCTTGATGCAAACGATGAGCACAAAAAGGCCACTGTCAGGGTGACAATTTGACGGAATACGTTACGGATGTAATGGATTTTGGTCACGCGACATAATGTGCACTGCGTGTCTATACATTATACATTAGGGTGGATCGGTTGTAGCGAGATTTAAAAACTTCATACTGACAAAAGATTAGTGCAAAAAGGTAGGTTTATGACAAATAATTGTATTGTGTTTATCAATATTTTTATAGCTACCGGTGTTAGCCCATACATAGACGATTATCAGCAAATTGTAAATGACCCAAAAACTCATTTGCTGACGATTTACTATAAATTAGAAATGTTTAACTGGTGATAAAAGTATATACGGATACATCTGAATAATACAAATTAAAGACAATTTTCATAATTTCAGAAATATTTTGTTTGTTACTTACAGTGCTTTTAGAATAATAGTAATATTTTGTAATGGAAATTGGATAATGTTTACGATAAAATTGTAATAAGCAGTTTTTAGCGAAATGGGAGAAAGGTTTACCTCTGACGGCACAGGCCAATATTACAGTATTTATTTAAATTCTAAGGCACAGAGTGGCGATAATATAGACTGAGAATAATATCCTCTATTGGATGATACTAAACTCGATATTTCGGTTTCTCACAAATAAATATATATTGCTTATCAAGCGTGGTTTATATCAAGAAATGTATTTTTAAATACATTCTTCAGCGTTGCTTGCACTGTAACATTAGGTCAGTGTTTTGCATGCAAGCTGTAAGCTATATTTATATTATATTACATATGTGTATATTTGAAAACTTCACTTTATACATTACATTATACTGTGTGTGTGTTCAATTGTTGGTGTGGTTTGGTTTACAATGTGTGTCTTATGAGATGCGTGTATAATAAACTACAACGTATTAAAATAGCAATTTTATACATAAAAAATATGTTTCCATGAAAAAGAATAAAATAATAAAAAAATATGTAAAACTTTTCTTTGGGCGTTTTTGAAGTTTACGCTCCAAATATATCGCTCCACCCTAGTACACATATAGAAGTAAATTAAACGTGACTATACAGTGACCGTTCGCGGGAATGACTTGTGATTTATGTTACGTGGGTGCTGAACCTTTTTATCATACTAATGGTGATGAAGTGATGACCTCAGCCGGACACCTATACACGATATTTTTTTCTTTTTAAAAGTGTTAATATCGATCGATTTGAAAATGCATATTAAGTCGACATAAACTGAACCAACTAGCAAACTATGTTTTTTTCTTTATTAGCCCTGGATTGATTCTAACAAATTTGCGCATCTTCAAAAACTGTCGTAAAGCCTTGCTGTGAGGAACTTCGTGTAGACTAAATTTTGCTGTTTTAACGAAAACTTTGCTACAGAAGAATATACTCATATCTAATACTTTTCGGTGACAGTCTAGTTTTAGAGAATGAACAAATCAATTGTTTCATGGAAAAAACAAAAAAAAGGTATTATGACTACAGCGGTTTTTTAAATACATTTTAAGATATTTTCTAAAAAAATGATAAAATAAGCCAATCAAAAATATTCTAGCTACACACCGCAATAAATACCTTTCATGTGTTATCATTTATAATAATATATATATTTTTATTCAAGGTATTTAAAATCAAGGCTATGCACAACGGATGTATACTTTAATTCACCTACATTTAAATACATAATTTTTGATTCGAGCCCACAGCAAATAACCAAGCTGCGAAAGCCTCTGTACCGGAACAATAATATTACAGCATTTTATACGAATTACTGCAAATCAAGTGTTATACAACACAGTTTAAAATTGTATAATCGATAACCACATAAAAACTGAAAGTTCAAATATCGGAAACTAAATAGTTATATATAATATATATTATACACATATATAGATAATATAGATAGAAGAGTAATGCGGGTGTACGTCCCGCGCTTCATTAGAGCGCGCGTGAGCAATACCAAAAGCTCGTTCAAGCGTATAGCCAACATATTATACAGGCGGGCACGGTCGGTCTTCGGTAACGAGAGCGCTTTTTGCATCTAAAATTCTAGGTTCTACAAGCTACACTGTACAAAATTAAATTTACCATCATGTATTCAATATATTATATACATCGACTAGACAAAACAAATAGAAGGACTATACAATGTGCTTTCGCGTGACGCTTCCTATATGTGCCACCATAATGATTATTCTGTTCAGATACACTACGCTTTCAAAGCACATCACACACATACACACATCCGCACACGAGCAGATCAACAGCTCCGAAAATCACGAACACAATATCAATTCACAAGAACTCTCATTTGTAGCATCGTGTGTAGTATCGACAATGTCGACTGCTTACACAACACAATTATATTATAAACGGGGGCATGTTGGGTTGATATGGGTGTATTCGAAACGCTTTCGGCATTCGCTTTGTTACTTGAATTCTGCGTTTATAACGAGCAGAGCTTTTGCGCAGTGATTCGGAACTAGAATGTTTCATTTGATTGTTTGAATATGGGACTGTATTTATTGAAGGATATGACATGGTTTAAACTTGAAAATAAATGCATCAATAATGTTTCTTCATGCCTTCTTAATGTGGAAATATAATACAGACCTCCTACAATTTGGACGGCGTTCAATCCTCTTCTATCCGAGAACCGTTTATTTTACATCAATTCGGCAAAGGAGACTGGCCCATCGCAATCAAAAGCTCTTCACCACTGCCGGTTGTACATAAAGATAATATATGATTCGGTCATATTCGGTATATGATTCGGTCGGAATTTGAATATTCGTCCCAAGTCATCAACCCAACAAAAAAATCGCCATTATACTCCATAACGAATTGGGTCCTTCGTCCAATAATTTTTTAATGGTCTTTGATGTGGTAGTTCATCCAAATTTTCTTAATTTTCACTAAACCGTCCGCTTCGTATTCTTCTTATTTGGGTTTATAATAAATTACGCCAGTAAATTTTGTGCAGATGTCGTGTCTAATAAAAAATATAAATGTTTTGATCAGCACGATTTTTATTTTTATTTGTACATTTCTTTGTAATTCAGCCCTCATTGGGTAGGGTGGTTATGGTATATCAAACGATAGGAAATTTAAATCACATAAAAAAAAAATTAAATTCGACAACCCTTATTTAGAGCCAAAAAAGGGTGAGAGAGTTAAAATAATGCTAACTTTCACCAACACATACACAAATGTACAGGTCAAATATATGTAGAGTAAAAAAAAATTTTAAAAAAATTACATATCATCTACATGGTTTAAAAATGTCCCGGTAAAAAATATGAAAACACAAACGTTTTGATAAAATTCGATTTTATTCTTCAACATAGTTTCCTTCGAGGAAGATACAGTTCATCCCAACGATCATCTAACACTTCAATACCTTTTTACCTCAAAATAGGCAACAGTTTCGAACTCGACCTCCTCATTTGAGTAACATTTCTTTCCCTGGAGCCAAGTCTGGAGAATATGTTGGGTGGGCAGCAATTCGTATAGCTATTCGTTCAATTTTGCCTTGTTTTGTGCGATAAGTGAGCGGTGCATTGTCGTGGTGAAACAGCACTTTTTTTTTCAAACATTCCAATAACGCTACGTAATAGTCGCTCGTGATGGTTCTGCCATTCTGCCATTCATCCGACGTTTGCGTTTTTGGGCACTTCGAACGACTTGCACCCAGTTCTAACCATGTTGCCGACTGTTTATTGTAGTACTACGGTGTGTAGTGATGGTTCCATGTTTCATCCATTGTTACAAATCGACGCAAAAACTCTTTCGGATTACGCCGAAACAGCTACAAATTGGACTCCGAATCACGGACACGACGATGCTTTTGATCAATTGTCACCCAAAGCTTTTTAATTTCCAAATGCCCATGAAAAATATTTAAAATACAGCCGATCAACAACTGAAATATGGCTGTTAGCTCGCTCACTTCCACTTTGTGGTTTTTCAAAACGATCAAATGGACTTTCTTGATGTTTTCTGGAGTGGTACCTTCATTTTGCCGGACGAACGTGGTGCATCACAGCTCGTACGACACATTTTAAATTCAGCAAACCAACTGTAAACAGTTGTTTTCGACGGTGCAGATGTGCTGTGATCATTTTGGAGCCATTTTAATGTATGCTTCTAGATTTTTCCAATCACAAAGCAATGTTTTATCAAAATGCGAAATTCACTTTTTTCAAAATGAAAAAATATAATTTTGGTCCTGTGTGACTCCATATTTTTTTCAGTGAATTTCTTTGTTGTTTTGTGTATTTCTTTGTTGATTTGTATATGCTCGCACCGACAATATATATATTTTTATCGAGCGGTTTATAACTTCATTTAAACAACATTTTTTCTAGAAAAATGACGAAAGATTCGATATAATTTTGCCAATCCAAAATTCAATGCCCCAAAAGAATAATTGTGTAATAAAAACCCAAATACATCAATGTCGACCGACACAATCCACTAATATAGAGATAAAAATGTTTTAGAGATGAGCAATAAAAGGTCAATGTCAAATTGACATAGATCACCGCCATGGTATGCAACTCATTTATATCAACCCATATACATAATTTATGTAAACTCGTTTATATATATATGCATGAGGTATGTCCCATTCTAGCGGCATGTTTTTGTTTCGAAATACCGCCTGCGTTTCGCTGGCATTCTTTTAAGCGTATAAACAAATGAGAAAC
>JANSTU010046966.1:0-10399 GCA_027564075.1 Bolitophila hybrida | reverse complement strand
AATTGAAAACAATGAACATATCCATCACAGAGTGTACACTTAAAATCACACCACTTGACTGCAGACATATTCTACTATCACATACACCATCTATATCTTTAAAAATATATATTGTCAACGTCATAACATACAACTATACATTCACATTGATATTATCCACAAAGTTATGGGTTAGCGGAAAGAAGTGTATTAACAGTAAAATTCGTATTTAAGAAATTTGTATTGTCACAAGAGAAACAAATTTCAATACAAAATCGTCTTAATAGTTTTTAATCCATTATCGAAACACACCGGTAATGGCAACCCGTACGACGCTCAACGAATTGATGTTTACATACAAGCAAATAAAAATCTTATATGCTTTAAAGTCTCGTCCAATGAATGTAGAACACCAGGTCCAAATCAAAATCCCAGTATTATGAATTTAAACAAAATGAACAAATTTATAATAGAAACATCTAATAATGTTATATAATAAAGTCCAAATGGTTCATTCGAATCATATAAGAAAAATAAATGCGGCGGATAAGTATCCTAGTAATATTATATATTTTGATACCAGAAGAAAAAGTGACACTGAGCCAGGAACGGGATTAAATATTCTTAAATTTAGAGACAAGTGAACTGAAACTATAAGCGGCAACGCATTCTAAATATTTTGGGTAGTGAATTAATAAAGAAAGAAGAAACTTAAACATTTTAATGTGCTGTGAGTGTTAGAGCACAGTAGCTCCAATGGGAGTTGCACATAACAAAGCACATTAGCATGACCAGACCAGTCGAATGATCCCGTAATGGCCAATGAATCCGACGTGCAGCATCGCACAAAAACCCTCCCACAAGGGATTACAGGATTCAATGAGATAGAAACTACCTCAACAATGGGTTTGTTATTACAATAGCATAGTTGGTCTGTTCATGGTTTCATGATATTTCTTTTGTGTCGCAATTACGATGCTCCCCTTGGTAACATTTACATCCCTCCTAATGGATCGCGATTCCGTGAATATTTAACCAGTCACAAATACTGATACAAAAATGTCATGTCTGTACTTTCAAACTCAGGGCATCTGTGTTATGAGACAACAACAAACTAGACCGGTGCATCACTATAGTAAAGTTATATTAAGCATTTGTTAAATCTGTCAAGCTTTCTCATCCGTAAAATTGCAATAAAAAAGCCTCCATTTCCCAACAATGTCAGACTGAGTCACCATGAATAGGACAAAAACTACATTCAATAATACAATATAATTAATATATATTTATATATATATAAATCAAAACCTCTTGATAAACATTGATCTAGTCGATCGATTAAAATGAATTAATTCATTCACTGTAATCACGTCAAGTGTGATGTGTGTATGCCTTATCGCTATCGCATTGATATCAAAATCTTATGCATGCCGCACAAGTAGGTGAAGCGTTAATACCACATCAGCGCCTATGCATCTATATATATTTATAATATCTATATACTATATAATACATGCAGTTGGCTGGTATGTTATCTGATGCGGGCGTGCTTAAGATATACACACACACACTATGTTTAATTGTATTGACATACATACAGAAAAACACAAGTACGACAATCTTAGATACGCGGCGGCCGACCGTAATGACGCACGTAAACAAGTTCCATCAGGATTATATCGGAAAGCTGGCCGATTATCATGGACACAATTCGTCAACTTGTAATCTAGGAGTAAGCCATTGACGTCACAGCACGAAAACATAAAGTCAAGTATTTTGATAAAGAACATTGCACATACCTATATATATATATATGTGTTATAAAAAGATCCTTTGAATGGTATCAGAATGAGCTGCCACTCCAAAATTAACCAAGAAAGAATGGATGTCCTTTTACTACGAATCCTAAATACTGTTTATCACGCACAAGCACACCACATATACTTTAAAATTGTATTCCGATTAACTACGAAATAAAACGAATTGAACTTGTTAAGTCTTCGTACCAAAAAAATCACAAACGGACACGCTGTCGATACCAACCCGAACGAACTTACCGAATTACCGGTTAAGAACTGAATGAGCTCGCAATGGTCCCAAAAAAAACAATGAAAAATAGAAATGTTCACTATCTGCAGTATGTCAAAATGATAAGAACTTGTGCCTATCTATAAATGACGCTTTGGAGAGACCTCTTGAGCAAATACCGCAGCGGGCGAGCGGGCTGAAGATTGCGATTGATGTCGCACTATATATAAACATTTCGCAAATTCTAAGAAAATTGTGGCTGCTGTTGCTGTAATTGTTGTTGTGAGTTATATGCGTTATCGCGTGATAAACAAACAAATCCTCTCTTATATAGATATAATATATATGAATAATCACATTTTGTTATGATTCTAGTTTGTGTGGGTGCATATATGAGGGAAGGTGATAAGGAACGCTGTATAGAAGAATGAAATAGTTCGGTAAGATAAGTAAATACATATTGTCTCCGAATTATGCTTAAAATGAGCAACATAAAAGCTTTAATATTTTGCTGAAATTCAGTATAATCATAACCTAACCTAAGGAGTTAGAGATGATTGATGAGTGTTAAGAAGGTAAATAAGAGGAAATGCCATCAACATAAAACTGATGTTGTCCCAAGCACGATGAGCCAAACAGCGTTTATAAATGAGATCTGTAATATTTGTAAATGTTTTTTTTGAGAGAGTTTACTTTAAAAGATGTTTATATTTATTGATATTCAACTACGACTTTTGTAATTTTCTTACTCCGTCGACTTAGATTCCATTTAATTTGGCATAATGCAAGAAATTGTTACTGCACTTTTAAATATCAATAAATATGTTAGTAAAGGAGGAATAGTGCTGCAAAATGTGCTTTGGAACTCGCGGTTCCACTACTCGTCATTTTTAATGTTTCACTTTGTAAAAGGATTTTTTATAAGTCTGGTCTGCGTTGTAATGACGGAAAGACTGAGAAGAGCTTTATATATTACCAAGATTGATCGCTGCTTGGTGTTTTTGGAACATGATTTATATCCGAGCTGATGTAAATATGTTTGTTTGTATATTTAATATAAAAAAACTTCAGTCTAGAAGACAGAAGTTAAGCCTTCTCTTCCCAGGCTTGCTTCTCTGGTTGGAATTGTCACTTCAAAGTTTCTACGAAAATAGAATGTAGGAGTGAAGGAATTCCAAATTCATTTTTGGAATTGATAGTATTATTCCAGTAGAGAACCAGTGAACCACTTTGGGCAAAAGCCACCATGATTTGCTCTCATTAGTTTATTGTCCAAATGGAGTTACTAGCTGAGTTTACTGTCAATAATAATACTTATACATTTATACACTTTGTACTGAATTGGGGCCAAGATGTATTTCCGATGACCGTCTATTCCTGGTTTTCTGATTATGAAAATAATTTCTGTTTTTCCGGTGTTAACGGTAAATCTATTTTCATTTATTGCATTAAAAAAAAGTATACGCACAAAATGTGAAGTGCATCCGAGACATTCGTTCGGAGTTATACCTATATATAATATGTAGGGACGCTTCGACGAGTTTGAAAGTAGTGAACAGCAGCAGATAAACTGTGAAGCTGTGCGTCCAGCACGAAGACCTCAGCAGCGACACATTATTGGAAAGATGTGTAGGCGGCTTTACGCAAAATAATATCGAGAGTTACAAACAAATCATGTGGAAAATTATGCCGAAAATCATTCCGAGTGGCTCAAAAATTGTTCAAATGGATGCAAATATCGCCGCTGGTATGTTTAATGAAGGTTTAATTTCACTTTTGTACCATAGGAATGCAATGGGACGAAAAGCGCGAAAAGCACACCGTAGATCGTCTTTTTTTAGAAGAGGTTCATATTTTTATAAATAAAAAATGCTTTTATAACCACAAAACTTTTCAAATTAATAAATTCAAAGGACTCTTCAGGATAAATCCGCGTATAACCCCTTAACCGAAATACACAGTCATTGATTAAATTAATGCGTTTTGCATAAGATCACATTTCACACTAGCTTGATTACCATTCAATATATTAGGATATCTCTCATTGAGTTCAACATTGTTTATTGACGACCGGGCTCCATATCAAAGGAGGTAGAACCACCCTTGTGTGCCCCTATTAATTACGGATTACGGACCCCTATTACGGATTCGTCACCAATGCAAGAGTATAGACTATTCTATGTCTGAGGATGGAATCTATCCATCTTGAAATGGTGAGACTAACGCTATGAGAAACAGATTCGTCTTGAACATTGACATATTGTTGAATGCACCTTCGATATCAAGAAAACTCCACGAGAGAATTCTTTGTTGTTTAGAGCTTTTTCTGCTTTCGTCAGAAGCATATACAGAGCCGACTCAACGGACTTACTAGTCTGGTAGGCTTGTTGATTACTATAAAGAGGGTGAATCTCTATTATGTATGTCGAATACAGTTTTAAGAGACTTAAGGAGGTCAGACTAATGGGTCTGAAGGACTTAGCCGTCGCAAGTCATTTTGAATTGTAAAAATGATTTTATCTCCAAAATTAGTTTTTATTCATTAATGATTGCTCTCACCTCCACATTTTTCAGTGGTTGTGAAAACTGAATACTCCCCTGTCATAAACAACCTTATTGTTAGAAAACTGCGTTTAATGATTTTTTTTGTGTAGTCTAGATGAAGCGTAACTATAGCCATAGCCGAGTGGGTTAACTCGTTGGCCTGGCTAATGGGAGGTCGCCGGTTCAATCTCGGCCGGCTGAACGAAGTGTTTTTCGAATGTAGCACTTTAAATCAGTAGGTTCTTCTTGCTATTAATAGCCTATTTCTGAAATAGGTTATTGATTTGGTAGCTCCAATAGGGGTAGCACAGCACAAACATCACATTAGCATGACCGGTGAACCCTTAAATGTCAATGAATCCAGTGTGCGGCATCGCACACTGGCCCTATGTCCCTCAAGGGATTACAGGAACCAAAGAATGATGACTCATTTCTTTGTCCATCGATGACTTGATTGGGCCAGTTAGAAGTACTATGCATACCAACAAACATGTTGACAAACTACCGACATTCATAAGGGCCTTACAAGAAAGGTCATTAATTAAAAAACGAAAACAGGTGTCCAAGAACCGAACCCTGCGGAAAAACATCGTATACTTGTGAATGAATGATTATCAGAGATAACCTGTTGAAAGCTAAATAGCTGAGTATGAGAAATCAAAAAATGCCTTAGTAGTTTATCAGTTTAGTTTTTTTATCAAGATCGATGCTCACATCATCTGTTATATTTAGAAGTGATGTTACTGTGGACACCGTTTTCAAGGCAAGGGGTATTATTTGGCAATCTTCCAGGATTGGGGAAAACCAGAAGAAGTCAGTATAAAATTAAAAAGATTAGTAATTTAGGGTGTAATGATAGGAAGCAGCAATTTAATAGAAATTCCGTCTAATCCAATAGCGTTTGAATTAATATAGACTTAACTACTTCATAGGGAGTATATATCCGATTCGTTAAAGGTGGTAAGAATAGGGGTAGAAATGCGTGGAACTAAAAAATGTACATTTTGTTTCTCCGGTGAAAACAGACAATTCGGTTGAGAGTGATCTGTGATACCAATATCTTTAATGTTGCTCCATGGATTTCGAGGTGGTAGTTAGGAGCTAAAACGGGGTTTATAATAAGCAATCCTAGCTTTATTTTCGGCTCTATCTGATTTTTTTTAAGAATTAAACAGTACTCAACCAGACTTCTCCAAACACGATGAGCAACATCTCTATTAAAACTCAATGTTTGGACTAATACAACCACATGCTTATCATAGAGTAAATTATTGGTTCCAAGAACAGAAGCTTTTCATCACCATTACCTAGTGTGAAGATACAGTCACATAAAGTGTTCAAAGTATCCAAGAGGAGCTCCTCCACATTAACTTTGTTCAAATTCCTGTAAAAGTGGTGCATAGGCAGGGTATGCTCGTTAGCAGCCACATATATATAAATTCCTTTGATCCCTATTCGGAACATAGGGCATCAGCAACAAAGTTGCGGAACTGGACGCGGTTGGCGGCCAAAGCCTTTAAGCTTCAACCAGTCTATCTCTCCTACGGCTTCCTTGCGGGTTCCATTGCAGCGCTTGAACTGCAGCCTCATAAGACATACAAATAAAATAATGATAAGAAATATCAGACTGCACAAGGCAACATCCTGAGAATCACCACGAAAAGGTCCAAACATCTTCCCTTATTTGAAATTGGAGAGAAATTAGTTGGTTTATTATTACAAACAGTTAGGCTGAAACTATTAAATAAGGAACATAAAGAAAGAGATTGCGCATTTACTACTAATATATTAACATTTAAGTCTCCAGTATCATAGTCTCACACAGTCTCGCGATCATAGATGGCAACAGATGATTCAAATGCTACGCCTGACGTTCTGCATGAATTGTTCATAAATTCGTTATGTCCATAGATCGTCTTTAACAGCAATTCATTTTCATCATTAAAGTGCCCTCTTCAGGTACAAACTGATAAACTAAACATTTTTTGCCCTATCGATTTAAAAATAATAAATTTCGCTGCAATTCTTTTTATTGTGCCTAAACTATTAGGCGGATGGACAAAATGTTTCAATAACATTTGTAGATAATTAAAATACGATTTCGAATTATGTCACTTCTAAAGACATATCATTTAAAGTGACTATTTATACCGTATGGACTTAGGAAGAAAATACAGGCAACATTCCTCCAAATCAGGGGTTGGTATGTCATACCGACGGATTCTATCAATCTATCTAGCATGCAGCTCCGGAGCTTTTATTTAATTTGTATTACATCTCATACTCGTTTGCGATCGAGAAATCTCACAAACTATATCCGTATAAGCTTTCATGGTCAATAAGGAATTTCCCGAATTAAAGAGATTCGTTTGTAAATTAATTGAAAATAAAAAATAAAATGTTTGAGCCTCCTCTGGAAAGCTTTTTCTTAAGCTTTTAAACAGAGGTTTCAAGATATTTTTCGGTTTTATTAGATGTAATTAAGGCGAACTAGGTACCCCTTGGCAACATTAACAACCTTCCTATGGATAATGGCGAGTCCGTGAAAATACCCAAAATGTAAAGTGTATTGAATTAGGAGAACGATTTTTTACATAAAAACCAATCAATCAAGCATAGAATTAAGTTTGTTTCTATCTCATTTTATAAAGACAAAAACATCTCGGTTAGTCAGATTTCGAACAGGAAACCTATAGATCAAAAGTGTCAAAATCAGCCCATTTATCTTTGAGGGGTCTCAAAATAATAAATATTTGATTAAATTACCATATATCCATTTAATTTTATACTGTCATTAACTATAAGGTTTAATAATAATAATCTGCAAAGCTTTCATTATTTAATCGTCGCCGGCACCGGCCGTTCTACATCAAATTTATGTCAACCCCTGAAATTGCAAATATGAACAGGGGTGTATATGTGCTCTGTATATGCGGCGAGATCTGTGTAGTAATTCATTATGCGGTCATTTACATAGATGGTGGTGATTGGCCAGTTTGTAGTTATGATATCAGTACAAGCACACACGCACACGCATTTATGCTATGTTGTAAATTGTATTTCGATAACATCGACCAAGCACGCACAAACATACCCTAAATCGACGTTTACATAGCCACCGAGCTTTTATACACATTTCCCTCCCTAATTCTGTGTGTACTCGGTACATGTGAATTCAAAAACTAAAACTATGTATTAATATTTAACAACATGTGGTTTGCTTGCGTAAATAAGTTGTGCTTTTAGTTTCCATGCTGTTTTTCTATATAATAATATATACATATATATTGTATAGTATGTATAATAAGTATACTTTAATAGTATAATATTTGGTTGAGTATTTATGTATTCATGATGGGGTCACCACTTACGCGCCTATATCTACTTAAGATAAACATTTTGTTATTGAAGGATATTTATATATAGAATGTACGCCGGTTTTAATAACTTTATGTAATTTTTGGAAGGGGTGCATAGGACAGTGGTTGTCTCGTTTAATTAGAGTATACGAGCGCACGTGCGATGAGTGGCATCGGTCTAGTCTCGTGAATTAAGCATGCACCTGTAATATAGATTCAGGAATTGCTTGCAAACACAAAGTTTTCGCAAATACAAACCGTCGGTCGATCGTTAAAACTAATTAGACATAAAGTCATAAAATTAATAATGTTGTAGTCAGTTTTTTTTTGTTTGGTTTTGTTAACTCTGGTTCACGTGCGTCAGCATGAAATATGAATCCGCAACATTATATGCAGCATATATTGAGGTTTACCTCAAGCTCATATATGTGTATGCGAAGCTTTATCCCCCTAAAAACTGTTATGCAAACAGCGACGACAGACTAAAGCTACTTTGTCAAACAAAAATACGGATACGAATACATATGCAAAGGATATCCGTATCCGCATTCCGCAAATAAATACACATAGCATATAGATTTGTACTCGTATATTGTATATATGTATGTATAAAATATATGGACAAAGTTGAAACTCGTGTATTACTTCAACATGTGTGCGATGCGATGTTTTGCATATGTATGCATATATAAATAATGTTTATGTTGGTATTCCTGAATGTTACCGATTCCATTGTATTGGTGCTTCGCATTTAAGATGTATATATTGTATATGTTACAGCACACCTGAATGTTAGGCGTGTGCTTGTCGAGCCTACTGTGGGTGGTATGAGGCTCAGCACACGAGCCGGGCGTGTAATATTTATGTAAACTGATTTCCACTTTATAAAGCGCTTATGCATAAAGACATGCTCGTTTGTGATGAATCAAATAATCTCGAGCTGTGCCAAATGCAAATTTAAATTCGACTCCTAGCGCGCAATATATTTGGGTATACGGAACGGGGTGGAAATTTCATCGATATTACCCATATACGTATATATTATTATTTGTTAGTCGTGGTGTCTCTATATATGTGGTATATTATCAAATATTCCATATATGAGTATATAAGTAACATTGTACATGAGGAATTTGAATAATAATTTACTCTGTATGTGAGCGTATTACATTCATTACATCACAGTGGTACTGTATTTTGATATTTTGTTGCCATACACACATTGATTGAAAGAAATTTTCAAAAATATTCCAAAAAAATTATATAAACATACATTTTGGTTTGCTGCGGGGGCGAAAAAATTTGTAAATCAGTTTAAGCTAATTCTGCCAGAGTTGTCTGGGGACACCCCTAACCAGAATATATTAGTCCCTTTGAAATGTTCGGATTGATGGTGTTAGCGTAGTAATAAATGAAAGATTATTGTATATTGATGCTTCAATAATTTAATTATAAAAATGACCGATTCGGATGGATATTTCAGACATTTTCTTGTGGTGTAATCAGGTTCTGCGGCAGAGCTTCTAAGTCGTCGCGGATTTCCCAAGATATATCTAGCTTATATATAAGATCTTCGTTTCTCGATTCGTAGCAAGGAAAATTTTGAATCTTCTCAGTATCCATTTCAAGAATGCAATTGAACAGTCGAGCCATGGGGTGTGTGGGTTATGTAGCTTTTGATGAAGTGCTTTGGAAAGTCCGTACAGTGCCTTTGTTAGGTACATTGTGGTACTTTACTTCACGCAAAGATCGAAAGGGATAATTTCAGAAAGATCCTCATGTGTGAAGGTGTGGTTTGTCCGAATGAGTCCTAGACAGACACGAAAGGAGCGCCATTGAATGTTATTCGAACTATCGACTCTAATAAATCTCGCCGAATAACCGACTCCACTGAGCTTGACGTCCTTGTTGCAACATCATCGTCTAAACGACGACTTTCCGACGATTGTAATTTGCATCCCATCGAACCAGCTGTCCAAATATCTAAGATGCCTAAGACATCGTCAAATACTTATTGTTCCTCCCGTTCATCACTGATGCTTCAAAACAAACCAATTCTTGAAGAAAATCCGTAGTCAACCAGTTTGAATTCGAGCAAATGTGGAAATAAATGAGTGTGGTACTCCTATTTTGTAAATATATTCTGTAATTTGTATGCCTTTTATTATTATTTTTAAACTAGTTATTTTTGAATTAATTTTGTCTTTATTCTATTTATATTGTTATGTAGTCACCTTTATATTTGTTGGTTGCGACGGCTACATTCTTGTACTGCTAATAATGTGTTACTAAAATCAATATTTGTCTTAATATTTGTCACCTAAATAATGTCAGTAGTATAATTCCCAAAATTGATGAGTTGAGCAATATATTTCTCGATTCTAATACTCATATAATTGCAATAAGCGACACATGGCTAAAATCCCATATCTCCTCCAAATCTGTTTCAATACCTGGATTCAATCTTATTCGGTCGGATCGCAATCATA
>JANSTU010046955.1:0-10401 GCA_027564075.1 Bolitophila hybrida | reverse complement strand
CAATAGGAGTAGCACAGCACAAACAACACATTAGCATGACCTGACCAATCGTGTGAACCCGTAATGGTCAATGAATCTCCCACAAGGGATTACAGGATCCAATGAGATGAGAAGAAGAGCTTTCACAGAGAGGTAGCAAGAGCTGTTGCAAGAGCGGCAACGTAAAAATCACCGTTGTTGTCAATCTCCACCTCGGCCAGTGTGTGTGTAGCGTGTCGCGTTTTATATTTGTAAATATGTATTTTTAACATATTAATTTTGCTGACAATATGGAAAGTGTGAACATTGTAAAGTTGTGTTTTTGGAATTCGATGGACGATGACCATAAGGGTAATGTGCCTATAAGTCTAGAAAAAAGATGGTGCTTTTTGGTGTAAGAGCAATGGGTACACTCAGCAACAGAGAAAGAAATGTGTTCTATGTAAATTTGTCAATATAACCGAATGATAAAGCAAACACACACGAAATGGCAATAGGTGGTCCAGGAAAAATTGTGTAGTTGGGCAAACGTAAATCCCACCGTGGCCATCGTGTGGGTATTTGTAGGAGTACAGCGTTAGTATGGTGTCTGCTTCATGCTTCCAGTGTAGAGACGGAACAAAGATATGCAGCTACCTCTTACAAAAGACTGGATTCTGCCAGGCAGAACAATCATTCCAGATTGTTGGAAAGCCTACAACTATCTAGCAGATAATGTGTTCCAGTATCTCACCATTATCGACTCCATTGAGATTGTAAATGCAGATACTGGCGCCTGCACGAATATAAATTGAATATATTATATTATATATATTGAATTTGCCTAGAATGCTGCAAAAAGGAGAATAAATCCATTTGGTCGACGAAAGCACTGTTTCCATGGCTATCTGGTGGAGTACATGTTTTTGAAAAAGTGCAAACTAATTAATCTGGATCCTTTCCAAGAATTTATGATGTCCGCTGGCGATCTCAACAAGCCTGTTGCAGTATCCGAATCCGACGATTCCGATTCAGACGAAAACTAAAAATTCCTTTTTATGACTAAAAAGTCCTTTTTAGGATTCATGCAATAGTCTGTTGGGGAGAGCATGTACAAAATGCGCATCCATTATCTTACCCCAATCGAGTGATGTGGAAAAGATAACTGGTCAAAGGGTACTATTCTAAGGCTCTTGTTTCAAATTCATATTGATTGGTTTTGTAGTAAAGCTTCAGAGCGCGCTTGCGCGAGCACGTGTTGTTATTAGCCATTTAAAGGTAAAAACTTAGAGTAAATAAAAAAAATAAATTATTTATTCTTATGTTTTTTTCCTTTAAACAAAAAAGGTTGGCTTTGCACCATAAAAATAATGACTAATTCACTAACGTATGACATGAATTTATTTTAAATTCCATAAATTTATTTATGATTTTAAAACTATATTCTATTTATAATGTTTTTTTTTCCTTCAAATAAATAAGATTCATACAAACTTTAAAGCCCCATGAATAAATGATATTGTGGTGATCGCCAAAAAATAACATTTTGTTGTTTTTTTGAGATACCCCCTTCTCTTTAATACAAATTCGATGGCATTCTTTACCTGTGCCGGGCATCTTAACATGTTCGGCCAAATGATCAATAATATAAAGTGAAGAGCCTAACTCTCAATTTTTAAAGATCTACGGAAAAGCAAGAGCTAAACAATCTGAGAGACAAACTTATCAGACCTAAGGCCTTAGCTACAGTTAATTATATACCCGTTGATATATTTTTAAAATAGTATTTAATTTTAGAGAAAGTAGGTTGGTTAAGTTTTTAAAAGGGGGACCGTCCCATATTTTTTTGAATCATGGGTTTTTTAGTAAAGTTTTCAGTAAAGTGCCAATAAATAAAGTCCGACTTTCCTTAAGGGCGATAGGAGCAAAAGGGTAACTTTCAATTAATTTTTTTTAGTTGGTTCCCAAAATCGTATGTGGCGTGTACTACTTTCACCTTCCGGGCGATAAAAAGAGTTCATTTTTTATGAAATACACATATATTTCAGTAACGACCAAGAACACATTTTCAATATAATCAAAAAGAAAATTAAAATTGAAATTTATAATAAGAATTTCCCAAAATATGTATCATCATCACTAACAATTCAACATTTTTCCTAGATTTTGTATTGTAAAGATTATTATACGAATGATGCGATTGGATTTATAATTGAAAATATATTTAATAAAAATATATATCTGGAATGACAAGTCCAAAGACAAAATCGTGTAGATCTTAGAGATGGTTTAGGTTTATGATCTAAAATGTTTTTTGATGGTACGAGCTTCATGAGTACTTTTCAGAAGAAGCTGTTTTACTCAACCGAATGAACAGAATTTAGTTCCGTACGCAATACTGTTTAATCAAAAAATTAATCTAATACGAGAGATCAAATGTACTAAAGTAAAGCCGTTTGTTACCGAAACAAATATTATGATGAACGCAAAGAGTTTAGAGGCATAAAAACATTGTCATAGGACGCTAATATTGCACATCTCATGATTAACGAATTATGAACAAATAGCAAAGATTCCAGGTGTTTGAGGCACATTTTGTCGTCTGCTGTTTTTTGCAATATCAATGGAATGAAGATAATTGAGTTCGACATATTCAACTCTAATATTGATGAAAAAACATCTTTATGTTCGAAAAGCAATTGTGTATACCTATTCCAGAATTCAATGGAGAAAAATGAAAAAAACCGTCACCTTCTTTGTCTTGGACAAACCGCCTAAACCCGAAACCCGATGTAATACATACAGATTTTTTTTAAAACACCTTTAGATATGCAAAATAATTAAATTATACACAAAATACGAAAACTTCAAACCATCTCGTTCACCAACAATTCTCGAAATTTATTTCTTGATATAAATACCTGTCACCATTTTCTGTAGTGTACGTACCTGGAAAAAAGAAAAGGGTATTAAACAACATGTTAAATATTTAGTAGTTAAAATTTGGTTTTAAATTGTTTATATCAGAATTAAATTCCACAGACAAAAAATCGGTCTTTCACCCAGCGGTTTCTAATTCGTATTTGTATTAATTTTTGGAATTTCATGCAATGGACATTCATTTCAAAAATTTACTTTCCTACAATGGATCTACATCCCGCGGACCTTCAGCCATTGTACGAAAGTCCATTGTTGGAAATTCTACAAATTACATGCTAATTTGCAAAAATCGAAGTCAAAACTGTCAGCGGGATGAGTGTCCGCGGGGCAAAAGTAATATCAGCGATATGTGTGTCAATATATCGGATATATAATATATAAACTATGTATACAGTCCACAATGAGTAAACTGGGTGCGGTATCCTACCCAGGACCCAACAGGGAGCTCCCAGCAGCAATTATACGTTTGCCGCATATCCCTCGTTTCGCATTTAACCGACAATCATCATCAGACTTTATATATAATACTAGTGTATGCTATGTGTGTCACGTGCAATAATTATAAATGTTTGAGTTAAGCTATGTTTGATTTATGTATCACTGGAAATCACTGAAAAGGTATCATCACTTTACTAATCCTGGCATATTGTGCGTTGTATATAATTTATATGTACGCAGATAACCCATACATATATATGTGTGAGAATATATGTATATGTATAACACAGAAGCCGGAATATAAATGAACATATGAGTGATCCACACGGTGCTCTGGTGTATATTTAGCGTTGTCATATGTATGTAGTCCTTCGCTATATATATATATATATATATATATACATTATGACATGTTATCCGAGTATAGCACTCAGCTGGTGTACAAAAAGTGACACATGAAATGATGGATGATTAGGTTTATTGCATGTGTATTAGGCCTTGTATGTATGTATTGTATATACATTTGTTTATACAAAGCAACGTGTCACCGACGCTAATGCCTTAAATGTTGCCCAAATGTCGCTGCGAGACTGTGGAGTAAACCATCTTGGTGGCGCGTATGTGTTAAGAAGCTCAAGTAGTCTACAGCACAAATGAGCAAAGAATCTTATTTCAGTACGAGAGGAATAGATGACAGCTTGGAAGGAACGATTAGCTTACTTAAAGACTAATTTATCATAAATAATAAATATATTAGTATTCATATCTTTGTTATTATATTAATTTTTTTGTTAACAATTATTTTGAACAATGCTTTAGTTCATAGTGGCTTTTTTCAAATGAAATTAAATAGCAAATATAGAAAGAAATAGCAAAATAATTAAGTTCAAATGGCAAGCTTTATTCAGTTTTTTTTTTTTTTATTTCAATATTACTATTTAATTTTTTGTGTGGAAAGATCAAAGTGTTTTGTTTTAAAATATATAAATTGTTACCAAATATTTTTTTGTGAAGTATAATTTTAATTTGTAAAAAGGAATATCATGTTTCGTTGATTTCATTAACTACTGCATAACAATTAAACAATTTCTGTAATTGCTGTCACATTATTGGATGGCGGCTGAGCTGCTTATTCTGCGTTGAAGCTTTTATTCAATTCGCATACGATCGAAGAACCGACGATCAGCCATGGCAAAATTTCTGTAGAATTCAATGCTTATTATCTTGGATAATGTACGATGGATGGATGGTACTTTATACATGCTCATCTTTGGAAACGCAATTTTTATATTTCCGCGAAACGCCAGTCATCAAAAAAAAAACACCGGCTGATCGACGTAATGCAAAATTATGTATAACTTCTTTATTTGCATTAATAAAAAAAAACAAATATATTTATTTTAAATAAGTACATCATTTCATTTTCTTTATCTCCCCAAAAAGGAGTTAAAATGATCAAAAAGTGAGAGGACAAAAAATGTTGGTATGTAAAAACAAATTTCATATTTTCTGCCTGCTCATTTTTATTTGGGGCTAAAACCCTTAACACTCTTTAAGGGACTTTAAAGTTTTTATCATGCAATTTTTATTATTATTCTTTATTATATCAACGCAAAGTTCATTTCAAGAGTTTTATGTCAAAATAATGAATTTACCTCGATTCTCATCGGAAATTCAGTAGTGAAGATGTGCTAATTCCGAGAATATCTCTCATTTTAGTATTTACATTTTCCATTTTGATATTATATATTTATGTGTTCATTAGAAAATAATTTAATATAGAATTGTTTGATATCATATTGTTGGGAGGGAGCGGAAGGATGGAAGAGGATGATACATAGATTAGTATTAAATCCATATGATTTTTAGCTAGCGCTGTCGTACTATTAGTTTGGGAGATATATCATTCCGAGTGATGAAACTTTTGTTAGTTTAAAAAATTGGATAAATAGGAATTTCGTATATTATTAAATTGCTTTTTGGCGAAAAAAGACAGTGCACGCCAAGGCATTATTTGGACTCTGTACCAGGAAAATCAACCGTTTAGAAGTGGTTTGCTAAGTTTTAGCGAGGCGAAATGAGCACCGATGCATGCAGTGGTCAAACAGGCTGTTATTGCCGAAAACATAAAAAAGTCCACAAAATAAATCAGTATAACCGTTAAGTGGAGTTAATCAAGATAGCGGAGACCCTAAAGATATCACAGGAACGTGTTGGACATATAGTGAATAAATATTTTGGTATGTGAAAGCTTGAACACAGCTGTGGGTGTCACAATCGCTCAAAAACAACAACGAATTGATGATTCTAAGCAGTGTCTGTAACTGTTCTATCGTAATAAACCCGAATTTATGCGTCGATATGAGACAAAGGATAAAACAGGGCTCCATAAATTTACACCGGAGTCCAATCGACGTGATGAACCGACTCCAAAGCCTTCAAAGACGCAAGAGTCGGAAGGCATGGTAATGGCATCAGTATTTTGGGATGCACATGTCGCTGTTTCATCAAGACAATGCACCGTATCACAAATCTATGAAAACAATGGCAAAATTGCATGAATTGGGCTTCGAATTGCTTCCGCATCCACCGTATTCTCCAGATATGGCTTATTGACTTTTTCATGTTCTCAGACCTCAACAGAAAGCTAGATGGAAAAAAAATAGCGCCGATTAAAAGGTAATTGCCGACACTGACGCCTATTTTGAGACCAAAGAGAAATCCTACTACATAAATGGTATCGAAAAAGTGTCAATTCGTCGAAAAACAATTCGTTGTAAAATAATTCGTCAAAACCAAATAGTCGAAAAACGTTAATACGACAATTCGCCGAAAACAATTGTTTTTGTGCTGCCCCGAGGGACGCTCCAAGTGGGTGTTATTTAATTTGTAAATGAAGCAATAATAAGACATTGCTTCTATTTGACTTTCAAAAGGAAGCAAAATCGAGGCAAACTTTGACAATGCCTAATACCTGCAATATAAGAGGAAATCATAAAATAAAACGATTTTAAGTAAATTTCTTCCATTGAAGAGTGTTCCAATAAATATGCTCCCTCCATACCAAATTGGTTGTTAGGATGATATGATAAATAAATAACCGTTTTAAGGTAATTGACAAACTTCTAAATCTTAATGGTGTTAGAAACCACCAAGTGTTTTTGATCTTGTTCAAGAATTATACAAATACTTTTTCCTCGTACTTTTTATAAAACACAAAACAACATAACAAACTAGAAAAATAAAAAAATATTTTTAGACTTTTAGAGAAATAAAAAACAATTTCAAAAAATAATATTGTATATTTTGGTTATATGCATTAAATGTGGCATTATCCACCTCCACCCACTATCTCCAAGCTAAAACAGATATTACCCACATTTTGAGAAATTCTCTCTCTCTCTCAAAATAACTTTTGTATTTTAAAAATATTTTTTCTCAAATTTAGTCCAAAGTTTGATTGGTAAATATGTGAAATGAACCAAATTCGTTCAGAAGACAAAAATCTACCAACAGAACTTATGACAGTTTTCTGCCAATCTAAGCCAACAAAACACTATGAGCTATACTTTATAATTAAATGCAACAGAGTAAGCATTCCGAGGAAATATAGCATAGATAAATATTATATTTTATATTAAAAACTATATAAGTATTTTTAAAACCAAACTATATATTGATCTTACCCCAAAACATACATTCAAAAACCACCACCGCAAAATGTATATATTATATTTCTGGTCTATATACAAAGCGCATCCCTAGTACTCCCTCTTTCTGTGATAGAACCCATTTTAAGAGTATACGCTAGCCATGCTGTGCATCCTTTCCTCCATCGTTTATTACATAAATTCACTTAAGCCACTCCAGAAGATGTGACATTCTATGGACATTTTAAACTCAAAGAAAATTGTAATTCCTTTGATCAGCCAAGCAATACATACACACACTTATGCATGTATATAAAATATTTGAGAACGTCATGCTGTGTATTGTGTCTGGGTAAGCATAGAATAGTATGTGTGTGGGTGTTTTTGATGAGTCTTATATAAAAAAAAACAATGTGTATACGAGGAGAGTGTTTCTATTAAAAACAGGCCTTTTGCGTACAAGGTGGAAGTCATCCAGACGTGATACTGGTGCTGGTAATGACGTTAATGAACACAATCGCGTTGGCTCCAACGTTTAAAACGTCTGATATATTCCGTGCCTTCAAGTTGTGGGTTCTAGATGGTAGTGGAATACATTTTTCGGCGTTAAATTGTTAGGCTCCTTTGCCGGAGGTATGTAAATTACAAAACCCGCACACGCCATCAGAGAAGCGCTCTTTCTCTATATCTCTTGAGTCGTGCCGTGCAGCTAGAATGGGTTTGCTTTGAAAGTGTTCAATTGGTCATAATATTTGATTGCATTGAGTGTACGGATTGTACCTACTATATATCGAGTATAATCAATGGGCCAATTTGGGTTTATGAATAATTTATGGATTTCAGATAATTTAGAGAAATTCGTATGCGGTTGGCGGAGGGCGATGCTGGTGCTGCAATTATATAGGGGATGAAATGGATGTGGGAGCAATGCATATACATCGCGTCGGTTGTGGTCGCCAAGTATCCCGTGTGGCCACTCGTATGTTCTATGCGCAGGGAAAATTATGATAATCTATGAGTGCGTGTGTTTGTGTGTGTGTGTGAGCACAATTTGACCTCGTTAGAATAACGTAATTGCCGCACACAGCGGATATGGTGCCGCAAGAGCTTTTTAGGCATGTATATACAATATATATGCATATATACTTACAAATGCATAATCATACAGTATGTGGGTGCAAAGACCAACGCTAGCCCGTGTCAAGCTCAATAGAACAGAATATCACATTCCGCACCTTTTTTTCCATCGAAAGCTTTTTCATTCGACATTCTATACGCTACAAAATATTCTGCTATATAATATTTATATGTACTCACATAGTCATACATATATGCATAGGTATATACACAAAATACATATACATATATATTCAACATAATATATTGAAAATGTCGATATGTCGACGAAACGACTTGGGCTTGTTGCGGTTACAGGTAAGAAAATTCGATTTTGTATTTGATTTTTCTGCGGCAGACATATACACACGTGCGTTGAAAATTGACGCACAGTTCAACAGAAAGGAAAATGTCAATATATACGCAAGTGTAGCCCAGAATATGGAAATGCTCTGAGCAAATTTGTATACATATATTATAAACGTATATACTGTATATACATATTTATATATATATATATATATATATATAAAAAGCTATATTCTCAGCAAAAGAAGATATTCGACCTAGAAATAATATTCTTTTTACATTATGTATGTGTGCGATTTTATAGCAATTCCCAGTGGCAGTGTCGGCGTGACGGTGGTTGAGTGGGTAGAACGGGGTTTCCTGGCTTTTCATTGATTTTTTTGTATTTGGTGAGTGCTTATGTGTGTGTGTGCGCGCATATGTGTGTATGTGCTCGCATAGCAGATTTGTATATATGTGGCAGCTTTTGTATGACGTACGCTGTTTGGGGAATTCCTGCGATTATGGTTGCGGTGTACTCTGACTTAAATATGAAAATCAAATTTCGTCTGCAATTGTACACCATGTATATATAGTATAAATGTTATATTATATGCACATATGAGGGCTGCAAACACTCTCACACACACAGTCTCTCTTGCGCGCGCGGTGTTCCTTTGTATGTGTGTGCTTATGAATATTAAATTAAAATTAATCATAATATTTCAATTATGCAATTGACCCGCTCGGGGAGTTGTATAGAAATTCATCGAAAATGATATTTCAAATAATTTAATGAAATTTTTAAATTGGTAAAATGTTTATTTCAACAAAATTTGAGAAAAATGAAAAAAAGAAAAAATCTGTAACCATTTTTTTTTCTAGAAAAGTAGATATGAATATTATCTTGTAAAAAATCTGTAAAAAGGTTTTTAAGTAAGAAATATGTTTTTCAAGTAAAAAGTAAAGTAAAAAAAAGTATCAGCTTTTTTTAAGTAAAAAATCTGTTTTTTTTTGTAAAAAATCTGCTTTTTTTTTGTAAAAAATCTGGTTTTTTTTTGTAAATAAATCTGCTTTTTTTCAGTAAAAAAATCTTTAGTAGTAAAATTCATTTTTTACAAAATCAGTAACAATTTTTTTCTAGTTACTAGTTAGTTTTTTCATTGTTAAAAATGGCCGAAATTTTTGTATAGTAAAATTGTCGGTGTTTTTATCTAAATTTGTATATATGAATTTTACTATTTTTTTTTTCTTTTTTTGAAAGTGGCTCAGAATACTCCGAGATTTTTCCAACTTACGAAAGATTTATTTTTTTGCAATCGTATGGGAATCACGTAATTTGAAAATATTCCATAAAGTGCTATGACACAAAGAAAGCTAAGTCTTAATGTCGGTCTTCATACTACAACATCGAGCGTTGAAATTTAAAAAAAACCTTTTGCATTAAAAAAGTGCCTCACAATACATCAACTTCCCCTATATTATTTTTGGTATATAAAATATGTCTTCTTTTTTAGAATTTTCTAGAAATTTTCAATTTAATGTTGACAAAGTATATTGATACATTCGTGAACCGTTCAGTATGTTTTTGTCATAATAACACACAATTTAAGGGTTACTTAACTAAAATATAATAATTACTATCATTATTCTTACACCCATTTATTTTAACATAAAAGAACCCATGCAATCATTTAAACACATAACATTACACAATAATACACCGACAACGCCAATGACCACTCCATAAAAATGGTACCCTTACTCCAACAAAACACTTACACATACACACGCTTTGCTCGTCCGTTGTGTCAGACTGAAGTGCTATTATATTATACTCGGCAAAAGTTCTAATTTAATGCGTTTAATTTGTCACGCTTAATGCATAAAATTTTACGCTAGACTAAACACATCCGGGGCACCAGCACCAAAAACACCAACAGCACAGAGCGCGCGCTCCACAGCAACACTACACACCAACACACCATTTATATAGCATCCACTCGTGACA
>JANSTU010046944.1:0-10403 GCA_027564075.1 Bolitophila hybrida | reverse complement strand
ATAAAAAAAGTAATTAATCTTAATCGAAATTTTATGTCATTGTTCGCATAATGAGACCGATTCAAAAATTTCTAAATGCTGCATTTTAATTTATGTTATATTATATGATAGTTCTCAGTTGACGTAACATTTACGTAAAGAGTTTACTTGTTAGGTGCCGTTAACGTCAACATATTCTAGCTGTACACACAAGTCAAAAATCTCTTTCTTACTTGTTTACTAATAGCAGTTAAACAAGAGTTTAATTATTGGCTCCGAATGTTTTAAATGTACGTAAACGAAACATCAACTATTCACATATATTTTTACGTAAACCAAACGTCAACTATTTACCCGGTAGGTAAACAATTAACCCAAATGTCACTTGAAATGTTAGTTAAATTCACGACAATCACATTTATGGCTCCAGCTGCAATTATCTAGCATTTTTGAACCCTAGAAACCTGCGGACTGCTACTCAAACATCAGGCATTAGTCTTCTAAATTAGATTACGATCCACAATTGACAACCTCATACACCTGAAACATAACATTAAAAACGGATAAGTAGGTTCATCTTGCCTATTTCTGGAATAACGGGACATTTATACCATCCTGTATAGAACAATATGTGTATGATGGCGTTGATGATTCTCGATTCCAATATTAAATAGCAAGATAGATCTCGGTGCATAGAGATATCTCAAAAATAGGGCAAATTAACCCGTAAAATAATTTAACGTTTTGCGCCCAAATACGTTAAATAACGTGCGACTGTAACACGCGAAACCAATACGATTATCGCATAATCAATGAGATCATAATAAATAAATTCGATAGTCACAAATGAAATGCATGCGCCTGACGCTAGCAAAATAAATACTATTTCGCGCATTGTCGCAATACGGACGCATTCCATGCGCAAATCATTAAAATAAATGCCACGGCCTCAACGTAAATATTATCAATTTAAACTGTAATTATTTATTATTTATTTAAATAATATATAATAGGTCAATTGAAAAGTCCCCGGCCTGGTACTAGAATTAAATCTATATAATTTTCAGTTAGCCATAACCTTCAAAAGACGCGAGTATAAATTTGACAGATGTCAGATCATTAGTTTGTGAATTATAGCATTTTGAGTGAAGCAACTTTTGTTATTGTGAAATATGGATAAAAAGGAATTTCGCGTGTAGATAAAATTTTGCTTTTGAAGGGAAAAAATACAGTTGAAGCAAAAAACTTGGCTTGATGACGAGAAGAATGCTCGCTGGGAAGAAATTTTCGTCGAATGAGGAGGTGAAAAAGGACAAATCCTACTAAAAAAATGATATCGAAAAGTTGGAGGGTCGCTATAATCAGTGTATCACCCTTGAAGGTAATTATTGAAGTGGAAATAATGAATTTGTAGTAAATGCCTCAAATTGCCACTGATCTTGCAAAAATTAAAAGAAATATATTACTAAATGATTGCGCATCGCAGTCGCAGTAGTTTTAAATCAACTGGAAAACTCCTTATTTTTTATTGGTAAAAAACCTCATCACAAAGTGAGGATGGAGTCGTTGCAACTATGTTGGACATACACCTCTCAATAAGTGACTGCATCTTTAACATGTTTAAAACTTTTGAGTTCTTTCTGGATAACAAAAATTACATCATTTACAAACAAATTAAAAAGAAGGAGACCCAAGTGACTTCCCTGGGGCACTCCTGATTGCACAGTAAACAAACGAGTTCTCCACTGACCAATTTTCACAAACTGTGCACTCCAATATGATTTAAGTCAACCCAATCCGATTACAGGATCGAATGAAATGAGACCAGAAAGGTTTTCGTTTTAAAACTTCCAAAACATCTATGACAAACTTTCTCAGACTCCGTAAATCGCACCAAATACCATTAGGACAGCATTTAAACCAGAATCAAAATCACCTTGGCATGATCCTTGACCGGCGACTTCAATGGGAGATCCACATAAAGAAACTTTAACAGTAAGCATATTCCAAAGCATACTTAAGGCTAAATCACAAACTAAATGGGGTCCTGATAGAAAACATTGCAGTCCACGGAATGGGCATTCTTCCTGTGCTGGGAAATAAAGGCAGCGTGATATATTTTAAACAAACCTAGATCCAGTCCGCAAAATTTGCCCAAAATAGAGTCAAAGAGTCAAGATTGGTCTAGGGGCAAACAAGATACAAGATATACAATTAACTTTCAATTAAAAAACAGATTAAATCAAGAAAAGTGTTTTTTCGGAATCGGGAGCAATACACTTATTGATATTTATACATTTGCCCATAGAGCGGGTGGTTTTAGTGTTTTTTTTTTATTATTATTAAAGGTTATGACTTGGAGAAAACAGCCATGCTACTTTAGGGCCCTATACTCCTTTTGATCAAGAGAAAAAGATGTTCACCCTCAAAAAGGGTGTTACTTGGTGAGAACGTAGTTTGGTCGTGTGGATGCTGGCTGACTAGGACGACGGGCTGGTGCACTGCGAGGCAAATTTGCCCAAACACGGCCCTGCAAAAAGGTTTCGAGCTCAGGTCAGGTTGGAATATTGGTATCACTTGCCTGGCTCTGCTCCCATAGCTTGCGACTCTCAACAAGAACGATGAATACAATGAAGTCGTCCCATGTGTCCGTCGGTCGACCCATGTTTGTGAGAGAGCGAAGTGAACATGCCGTCTTATTCATAAGACGCCTTCAATCCTCAGCTGACTCGTTGCCTTAGAGCATGCTGGTGAGGTGGTGGGAAGTTCTGGATGAGCTTTTAGCTTCACAGCGCAGGAAACCCTCTCTCTGACGTTGAAGGCTTAAGCAAAAGAGTCTATGAAAGCCTCCCACTTGTCCGGGCTGATCTGCAGGGTGGGCCACTTGATGCCGTTAGCGCAACCAAGGAAGCTTCACCAGCTCCCGTGACAGAATAGCTCGATTTCTTGTATGAACATCGGGATTCAATTTTGGCAGATGAATATTTATTTATTTATTATTTATTTATTATTATTATTTATTTATGACGTCGTTCTAAATGCTCTTTTAGCCTCGAGGTAGCTTTAAAGAAGTACTCTTCTGCGGAATCGTAAAGATGGTTATGTTCTTCGAGTTCGTTTGAACCATCGCATGTCATAACTGCATCGTGAAGAGTGCTGAACTTTTCCCACTTTCGTGAGAGTGAGACGCAGCGTTATCATCGAAGTTGTTGTAACTTTGTTCACTGTCTTTCCAAATGAATATGCTTTGATGATATAATTTCTGCACTGATCTCTAAAACTTTTTTTTGGCGGTCACCCTACTATCACCCTTTTAAGAGGCTTATTTTCAAACAAACAAAGCATTGAACTCTCACCAAGATTTTCCCGGGCGAAAAGCATACAGAATCAAACGTTTCTTTGATAGTATCGGCTTAATGATGCGGTTCGAATGGACCTAAATGTTGCGTACTGCAACTCAGGAATAACAATTTTGTATTTAAACATTTATCATTATTATTATTTATCAAAATAAATAATTTTAACAAATCAGCAGCCACAAAGAAACATAGAAAGAACAGTGTGGAGTGTGCACAATTCAATAGTATATTAACATCTAATAAAATCACAACAAAACATCATTTGACAGTTCATAAACCGTTCACAAAACATAGAACTATTTCAAACAAAAGACTTTAGTAGTCAGAATTGCAGACTAAACAACTTGGATTTCTGACGACTTATTCATCTGATAAATATAATAAAGTTCGCGGATATATCTTTAAATTCGAATTATTTGATAGCTTGCGGGCGAGGGACATGTCCTTAAATATACTGCTCGAATAATATCTGAAATACTCGGTAAAAGTAGATCAGACGCTCCTTTAAACTAGAGAAAATAATTAAAACACAAAAAAACCATATCGCTACGGAAAAAAACTAATCAAACTGAAAGCAAAAAAAAAATAGCGAACAAGCTCACACGTCAGGTTGTGCATATATGTGTATGTGTGTGTATGTTATTCCTGCAGCCAATTTTACCGTGCTTTCTATGCGAGCCTAGAAAAACACAATGGTGTAATCTGGGACACACACACATACATGGTACCGTTGCAGACAATCAAAGACGACGCTATCGCTACACGCGCTTTCATCGTGATAATCACCGTTTCATCTCGGTATATATAACATATATATATATATGTATATATAGACTAGTTTAAAGGTTTTTAGAATTGGAAGAGAGAGTACACGAAGCGACGACATCAATAGATTATTGATGACACTATAGAAAACGTTTGGAGTACAGCAGCTATACAGTGTGGTCGATGGGCATCGCATCTCTCCTCATTTTGCAACCCATACTCTCATCCATCGTCTGCTGTATGCTTCGTCTCCTCACAACGGTTTCAAATTAAAATACAATACAACTGTATGCAGGTGACTATGACTATATACGAGTATAAAAGTATAACTATAAATATATATAGAAGTATACAGAGAAAAGTTATCTTTCATTTTTATTTCAATGCCTAGTGGTGTATGCTCGTAATATTTGCATTGCGCCATCAATACATCATAAATAAATGCGGGTATACGTGTACAATGTTTTATATACAATATTTATATATTTTTTTTGCTATGTGCTTTTGTGTGCGTGTATATTTTTAAAAAGAGTTGGAGAAGATCGATGATTGTATAAATAGCCAAAAAAAAAACTATATATGATTATTGTGATTGAGTACGACCAGCTTTACGATGATATCAAAACGAAAACGTGCCAAGCGCAAGCGAGAAAAATAGATTTTGGGGTTTGAGTGTATTGAGCTCTCTGCGATAGCCGCCCAAATGGACGTAATCGTTTAGCCCCGACTCGTTGCGATGGAGCATGCCAATTTCCCGTTATTATTCAATGTATACCAGCAGTTCGCGTTGCGTGCAGAAGCTTTTGGTAATCAAACACGTGATGACTCATGCCCAACCCCAATAATGTGAAAATATATTTTTTTATAAAAAGCTTTGGATTAATTGATATTTTGATATTATATATATTTTTTAATCCAAAACCAATAAAACAAAAAAACAAAAAACAGAGAGACTTTTTTTATCTGGTGTCCCTGTTTTATTTGGTGTTATATTAAAATATTAAATTTTAATTTGAAATTTATAATTTGGGCATTGGTCATATTTTAACTTCTTCTTCCATCCAACTGTTGGAGAACTTTTTCAAACTGAAAAAATGGTTGTAGGCTAATGTTTAACCATTGCCACCTCCAAAGATTCTCGTTTTCAAGTTTCGAAGTAAATTACAGTTACTCACTTACGGAAGCACTAACTAAACACTACACCTATTTATTGTCATTTAAGGGGACCACCAGATATATTCCTCGAAAATATAGGTGATTGAAACTAGTAAACATTTTAATAATATGAACATATCAAGTATGGACAACAAACCTCTGGTATGATTATAACTATTGCAAAATATTAATAAGTTTAATTAAAAATGGCCCTCATATAAACATATTTTTTTTAAAAAGACGTTTCGCAGTGACCAACTCTGTGGCGAACTGGATCATCATTAAAGCAGTTACATCAGAGCTGTAAGCCGCTAATTGTTCTATATCAAATGACGCGGTTACATTCTTTAGCGGTAACTTGCACTTGTGCGTAGGGCTGTATAGCTATGGTTATATTTTATTACATATTTTTATATGTATGCGTGTATGTTTATGTTTAAATACTATAATAAATTTAATTTTTATTAAATTTTAACACACTAAACATTTTGATTTTTTTTTATTTATTGGTGTTGTTGTTGTTTTGTATCCTCATCGGTCGCATTAAAAAAATCAAGAAGCAGCTCATTGGTTTTCATTTATTCTCCTATTTATCTTTTTTGCATTATGTATCGGTCCGATGACTTAAGACTCGTAGAGTAATCAAATACTTCATATGAAAGACATGAATAGCTGTCAACTTCAAAGTTGTGCACTGTTACGAAAACGTGTCGAACAACTATATGGTTCCTTCCCGGAAGAACAGGGTGTATTACACGATATATATGATTTTTTGATAATACTGTGGTCATCAACTGATCAATTGATAATTTTTTGAAGAAAATGCTGAAAAGTGCCTATTTGTCATTTATGTATTTTGACAACAAAACACAAAAAACATATTTGGGATAAATATTCCCTGTAATGGTGAGAGGGCGTCAAAGCTTTATCAAAAATACAGTAAAAGTCAATTTTAAAGTTAAAAAACGGTGAATATAATGAACCTTCAGATTTTTTACCCCTATCACACCACTACTAATAAATTTTGTCCCTATAGTTTTTAAGCGTAGTCAGATTTTAATTATATTTTGTTTAAATCATACCTTTCATTTGATACCATTCCTCCTTTTAACCTTAAAAATGACTTAAACTGTTTTTTGATAAAATTTAGACGATCTCTCACCCTTAAAAAAGGGTTAAAAAATTAAAAGTTAAAAATTTACTATGAAAAACCGGCTTGAGACGTCAGCCCCCGACCACTGGTCAAATATAATATTTCGGCTGTTAGCCGCCGGTTAAATTTGAAGGGTCAGCCGCCGCTGATAATTTATCGTCGGCTCTGACTTACATACTCAACTATGGCCAATGTTGTCTCATGTGGGTGGCCGCACGTGGCTCTCGAGCACGCTCCAACAATCTGGTGACGTACGAAGCTCCACGGTAGTGCTATCCAATGGATGGTCGCACGTGGCTCTTGGCTTGGGATGACTGCGGTGGATTTCGGGTGTGCTCAGCTCTGGATGGCCTTTTATAGGTCTCCTTTAATCACGTGTTTTTTTATCTCCATTACACAACCTATTTCCTCAATCTTCCGAACACGACTCGAGTATTTTTCCTCTCGCCTCTTCCGGAGGGAAATTGTACTAACATACATACTAAACTTAAAACTCACATGGATCGAGTGTACAATTGTTTGCTCAGTCTCAAATTTCACCCTTTGAGCACTAATTTTTAAATGTTATTATAATCAAATATTGTGCACGCAAAATTACATTGAATCATCTTTTCCGGGTATCTTATAACAGATTTCCCGCCGACATTGCCGATTCCAAAATATCAATTTGGTATTGCATTTTTTTATATTATCCCTCACGGGTTCTCTCAGCCGCTTGTGCACTTTAATAGATATAAAAAATAATAAAAGTGAGTACCATAAGTTCCGTTCTTTGAATAATCCAATATAATGTTGATAATGGCTGATCTTCCACGTTTTACGACAATGGCCGAAATAACATTTGCCAGTACTGGGATTCACACAAAAAACATAAATCTATTTTCCTTTTTCCTGCTTACCTAATTTTATTTAATTACCCGATTTTTTTATTGAAATATAGAAAAAAATATAAAGACGGTGAATAGTACAATGCCACCTTTTTGAATGTGTCCTTTTGCATATCGCTTATTTACAACAAGTAATTACAACAATTTTACAACAAGAAATAATAATTCAGCAGCGATTCGCATGCGTCGATGGCACCCATACAGCTTCGAGCTTTTTTGTGAATAAAAGCTTCTTCAAATTGATTATAACGGTTTGATGACTCATGCCCAGCTCTTGGCCGATCTCTCTCGACCAATTCAGCGATTTTGTCGCAATTTTCGACGACAGGCCTTCCGGAGCGTTGCGCATCTTCGACCACCTCTACACCAAAACGAAAACTTTTATGAGATGCATTTTTGCCTTTGTCGTAGTAGTACTGTAAAATATGGCGGATTTTCTCTTTATTTTGCTCCATGCTTGCGACGCTAAAACTCACGAACGACTGAACTTAAGGCCCAAGACCTTTCCAACAAGATATAGCATGACCCGATGCGGTGAATACAACTAGAAGTAGGCGCTTGCAACCACACCTAACGAAAATACAAGACTTTTTTGTCATAATAAAATAAATAAATTATGTAGTAATTTCTTTTTTAAAATCATTCATTCGAACGCATTTTTTCCTAACAAATAAAAATCATACAAACTTTAAAAACCTCTGAAAGGAAGGGGGCGAACGCTGCAACTCGTAAACTGTACAATATCCTTATATTTTTTTTATACACATTAGGTTTTACGAGTTTTAATTTCATTTAAAAAAACTATAATTGCATGTTTTGGCTACTATCCCCTAGGGGACTTGACCTCTCCTATATATTCGGCGAATTTTTTTTTCGTATTTTTTTGCCTATAGAAGTGGAGATTGAGAGGTTTAAAAAAGTCTGATGACCAATTATTTAAGGTAAACAGTTGGCGCAAATAGCCCGGATTATACTGGGGATTTCTTAGAATATTCCGTTGCGACAAATCTGTTTTTTTAATAAATGGAAGCGCAAGTAGGCAATGTACACGATAGACATCGTACCAGTTATGAAAATTAAACGAATGCGAGAAGTTGTCACATAATAATAGTACGCAAGAAAAATCCCACGATTTTGACAGTTTAATCTCGCAAGACAAAGTGAGGCTGAATGAAAAATATTTTTTGCATAAAAGACGAAATGGAGAAAAAAAATAATAGCTCCTCCATCTGAACTGGTGTTCTGATATGACAAATTTCATTGGCAGACAATAAAAAAGCTCTTAAAAGACACAATGTGCGATTAAATTCATACCTTACAAATAAAACTCATTTCGAAAGTGGTGTCAACCTCATTAAAAGTAGGTAAGTGGATATAGATAGTTATAATACGAAAAGGCTTGCTAATACTGTTATTCATGTAATGTAATTAAATTCTTCTAGGCACAAGTCATTATACCGGTTTTTGTTTTAAATGCATATTAATATATATATATATATATATACCTATAGTTTCTATAAAATTATATTCCCGGATGTGCAAAGCGCATTCGCTCAACGAGCCTGACTTGTGCAGAATGGCGTAAAACATCAATTTCCAACCTCATTCACATTTATTAACTTCATTTTAGTTTGGCTTGAAAGTACGATGTAATTAACTTCTTTAGTTTTATATAAATAGCGCGAGTACGCGAGGCTTAAGCGTTAAAAACACTACTATAAAAAATAGATATATATCTACTCATGGTTATGTATAATATGCAAAACTTGTGTGGCATCTTCGCATTGATGATGTGCTCAGTCGGGAAAGCGTCGCATCGTGTCGTTTGCAAGACGCCCAAAACCCGTCGCCTTTCTAGGAGGACTAGCGTGCGGCATCTCAACCCATACTTTTGCCACACACATTCACAAAAAACCAACGCGCATATATAATTAAATTATACTCCTGCAAAGTGATATATTAAGAAAGTTTAATATCACAAAAACTTTCTGTCGGGAGATTGGATGGCTGCCCCTCAGCCCAGTTCCTATGTGAACGCGAGCGCGGGTGCTATAAACAATTATGTGTGCGCAAGAGATATATTCCATCAGGGTGGAGTAGTAGTTATGGAACATCGCTTTAGATTGCACTTGCAACCCCGCCTTTCTATATTACAGTCTCTCACACAAACACCCGCACAGTCCCACACATACTCATGTGTCTGCGATGTCTTATACATTTTTGCTTCATTAATTCCGACACGCCAAGAGATATGTCGGCTACGAGCAAATATTTAAGTAATTTATGTTCGACGATAAACTTGATTTTGTTCGGCGACGCGTCTTTTTAGCGCGTCGCGACGCTTGCCTCACCGTCGTTCCCATCGTGCCGAGCCGCCTGCCACTGCCGCCACCGCCGCGGCCACCACTTCCATGAAAATTTGCGAGCGCGCGCGCCCGCAGCACCATGGAAATTCCTATTTTTAATCGTTCGCTTGCGTTTGCTTCCTCTTGTGATGTCTGTCGTCGCAATTAAGACACAATTAATTATTCTAATTACGTTATTCCGAAAATGTCGTCAAAACAAAATTTATGGAATGTTATGTAATATCACGAGCGTGTTTGTATGTGCGCGTCAGAAGAATGGGCCAAGGGAGGCGGGAGTTGGTGCGTAGCATGGTTCTACTATAGTCATTTTTGTGTATATCTAGGGGTGGTTTTGTTATATATGTTATGTATTTGGAGCGTTTGCTTTAATTTAGTGCATATTTTATGGTGAGACTGTCCGCTTTTTAGATATATGTTATGTGTTATGTGTTGCGCATCTGCTTTTGTCGCTTTTTAGCGAGCGCGAGTGAGTACTTGTTTTTTGTGAATGGCAGAAGCACGCACTTAATGCGGACATTTAGATGTTGACTTGAGTAATATGATGTGGTGTTGAAAACCCTGATGTGGTGGACCGCAAAGTGGCTCCATTCGAATTATTTTAATGTTGTTTTAGAGAGAGTACAATCAGTAGACATCCCCTCCAGATGGACATAAATAATAAGATGGAGTGTTGGAAGATTCATAGTCTATAATAATGTATTAGAGATAGATAGAAAGAAAAATAGGTAGACTTGTAGAG
>JANSTU010046943.1:0-19220 GCA_027564075.1 Bolitophila hybrida | reverse complement strand
AGCAAAAGTGACTTTTTTCTAGAGAAAAGAGCAAAAGTGACTTTTTTCTAGAGAAAAGAGCAAAAGTGACTTTTTTCTAGAGAAAAGAGCAAAAGTGACTTTTTTCATCAACGTACCACCGTTTTTCTAGTTTATAGATTTCACATCATCGCGAGACGCGTTTCGGCAAATTATAAGCTCCAAAATTATATCTTATATATATATTGTTAATGTCCAACAAATTTCCAACATAGTTGGAACGACTCCATCCTCACTTAGTGATGAGTTTTTTTCAAAACATTAGTAAATAAACGGTTAGTAGGAGTTTTTCCGTTGATCTAAAAAAAACAACAATTTTTGTGTAATTAAAGAAACACGAAAGAGGCAGATAAATGACCAGATAAATAAAAAATCAACATTTTTTGAATTCATATATTATAAATTCATATATGTAAAACTTTGAATGCAAAAAATTACTATCGTTTTTTATAAACCTATAATATACTATGTATAAAAGTTTCATGTAATCGGAAACGTTTAAATAATTTGTTTTATTCAAAAACTTTGTTACATTTTAACTTAAAATTCAAATGTTACTGTTAACAAAACTTCGGAATTTATAGTATAATATATCTGGCAGAACTAAATTCGAAAAATCTAAGTATATACTATATATATATTCAATATGCATGCATATATTCTTGTATACGTTTTGAATGTATGTGTTTATATAACTTTAAGCTTTTGTGTGCAACATCAATGAAAGTTAAAAGAAACTTCTAGTATATTTTTATCTATTTATACTATTACAGTATATAATACCCATCGTCAAAAGTATTCGGCACATTGTGCTAATGTTCTCTAAATGTTAATTATAAAATACATTTAATATACACATTATTATTTGTATTTATTATAATAATTCGTAATTATTATCCTTAGGATAGACCCGACCTAAAAAACTAATGAGTGTTAAACAATATTTAATCTCAAAATATGGTAGCGGTGGATCAGTTGAGGTTGAGTTTTTATAACCCATAGGCCGTATGAGTTCGAATCCAGGCACAGACATGAAATATCATCATTTAGTGATGCAGTGTGCAATTATTATTATATATTACCCATCTTTGAATACAATGTTTAAAATAATGATAATTATCAATGTATTGTCATACATTTATATAAACGGATAAAATAATAATCAAATTTTATAAAGCATATCCAGACTACATTTGGCCGTAATTGAAATGTGGTATCGTAAAACAAAAACAGTACTACATACATACATTCAATTTTGTACAAACAAATTCGCATCACACAAATCTATAATTTCAATGAATCCCATGTTTTCAATTTACCTGAGCGTGTACAAAGTTCATGTACGGCAAGTGTATACAAATATAAATGTATATTGTGTTGCAATATTGAAATTGTAAATTATACAATACATACAACATATGCGCTGACGTGTACATTATTTACGTTTCATGATTCTACAAACTTTGTTTCTCATGTATAATACACGGTATAAATGAAAACGACAAACGAACACCAGCTGTGGGAGGTGGTTTGTGTGATTGTTGACTGCTCCTGTCGGTCAAACAGAAATGTGTAGGTTGACAAATTTATTTAAAAGCTGCGTGAGGTGCGTTACAGCCGGCATAATTCGATGCTTTATTTGATGTACATTTTTGATTGCATGCCTTTGAGCTTAAAAAATAGCACACATTTCGAACATTTAGTTGAATCCAGAAATGCTATTAAAAATATGATAAAAGGTAACAATGTAATCAAATTATAAAGGACTTTTGTTATGAGTATACTGGAATATTGTTTTTGTATTAACGATTCTATAGCTATGCTTTTTTTTTTTTGAAATTTACTATAAAACAAACTCTAATTTCCTTTGATGACGCACAGAAAACCCGATAAAATAATTTTGCCAAATATGGATACCTGAATTTTGGACCAAAAATATTATCGATATTTTTAAATAAAATAAATGTGCATTAGTGATATATTATATTATTCAAGCAATGCTTAAAAGCAATATGACTCTGGCTAAATGCAACATATTAAACAACGCTGAAGTTGAGTAATTTCCAAATGTGATCTGAAATTTTAAGCTGAACACGAATGCGATACGTAAAGCCGATCGAATCTTGTTAGGATAAAGGTTTTGCGTGATATATTGATTGATATTGATTTCGAAACTTTAAATTACAAGGAGCTAGACTTCCCAGAAAATTACCAACCAAGATCATAGAAAGAATGATCCCAGCAAGCAGTTTATTATAATTTTAGTCAACTAAATTTTCGTAACTATTATTATTATTATTATTATTAACATCATTTAAACACATTATTATAATTAATAATATCAAAATATAGGCATAATTAAAATTTGTAAAGGGTCAAATATTTTTGATAAATATAAAGTAAAAATGTGTCATATTAGATGTTATTGGCTTTTATTCACCAAAAAAAGGTTTATTAAGTGAAAGTTTATGTTTTACGTCTCGATAACGTAAAATGTTTTACAAGTTAGTCAATAACACATGTTACCAAGCTGGTCACGTTAGATACTAGAATTTTATATTCACTTGATATGAAATTAGTTTACTTATTACAACGTTAGTCCATTACGTTTTTTATTTTACTCCTTTGGAACCTTACTTACTTATTTTACATAATTTATTAATCTCTAACTTTATTAGTAAACAATACACGTCGAAAAATCTAAAAAGAATACTTGAAATCAAATCAATACTTCAAATCAAGTAATAGTGTAGGCTGATGGACGCTTTTCAATCGTTTTCATCGATCGTGGTTTCAAAGTGAAGGCGACATACTAAGTGTATTCAAAAAATATCGAGAATTTTAATTTTTTGAACAAAATATTTATTTATTCATCTACCATTGTCGCCTTCAAAATAGTCCCCATTAGAACGCGAACAAGTCACACGGAGCCTTGTCAAGCAGTATTGTTAGTGTTGTTACAGTATGGTTATTGGCCATAAATTCACGAACAAGTAATGCAGTTTGAGCAGGTACATTATCGTGATGCAAAAGCCATGAACTGTTTTTCCACAAATACGTGTTTTTTCGGATTGCTTCACGAAAACGGCGTTGAACTTGTTGTACTCCTTATTCACCATTTTACCTGGTGGCAGGAATTCATGATGCACTATGCCATTAAAATCGCACTTGTCGAGCCTTTTTCGTTCTTGGCGAGTCAGAATGCACTGGGATGATTGAACCTTAGTTTCGACGTCATATCCGTAAGCACATGGTTCGTCACCAGTTATAATACGTTTCAGTAATTCTGCAATGCCGATATTTCTGTTCAAAATTCAACAATTTTGTAACAAATTTTGCTGCCGCATACCCAAAACATTGCAAAAAATGCCATGACATGATCCAATTGATATGCCAACAACATCAGTGACTTCTCAAATTGTGATAATCTTTCATAACCATTTCTTTCACCTTTTCCACGTTTTCATCGGTTGTTGATGTGCTGGAGAGTCCAGGGCGTTCGTCATCTTCAACGCCCTTCTTGGAAACGCTTATACCACTCGTAAACTATTTCTTTACTCATAGCAGATTCACCATAACTTTTGTTAACATTTCACACACCTTGTTACATTTTATTCTATTATTTACGCAAAATTTAATACATATTCTTTGATGCATTTCTTATATAAAACGAAATATTATCGTATATTATCGGGAAAATGTTCTGAATGCTGCTCTGAAGCCGTGGGCACGTAAACATTTCGTTAGACCATGGACGTTCCAGCAGCACAGTCTCATAAATCGCGTTGTGATCCAAGAATGGTTAAAAACAACGGTAAAAACTTAATTTCGACAACACAATGGCTCTCGAACTCACCAGATGCAAATCCGATGGATTTTGCTATAAGATCCAAACTAAAAAAATGTTAAAGAAAGCCATAGTACTTGAATGGACCAAGATACCAGCTAATCACAATCGGTCAGCTTGCGATGAGTTTCTTGGTTGCCTCAAGGCCATAATCAGTTGTATCAATCATATCGTGAATAGATTCTGATATTTTGTTTATTTTTGCATTTAAATTAATAAAAGTATTTTTCTAGCAAATAATATATGGCTACACTTTATACGCTTTACCATGTAACATGTATTATGTATTATGTATTATATGTATTATATATATTTTTTTAATAGTTGTTTGTTTATACCATAAATTCGATCGATAAATTTCGATCAAAATAACATTTACAAACAAACAATCAATATTAATTAAAATGTAACCCCCCCCTTAGGGATCACATTTTGTAAGATGATTTTTTTTTTTGCATTTTTGGGGTTAGTTTTTAATCTTATATCCAAAAGCCATATTCAAAAAGGTACTAACCGCATTTTTTATTGCTAGTTTGCAATGTAAGTTTCTTTTGGGGGAGATTGGTTAAAATATCATAATTTTTTTTTGCAGAAATCAAAACAAAAGTTTCTCGAGTTACGAAAATTTTGCACAGGCAATAAAATGACATAATTTTACATTAAAAACACGACAAATTTATTTTGTTATATTTTTTCTGACCTATTTCGGTATTAAAAATTTGATTGAAATATAAAAGAATCAATTCGACACAGGCTGGCGGTTTCGTTTTATCCTTTCAACCCTTACTAATCTTTTTGTTGCTGCGTAGCTATATCTATAAATAATAAGAAAAGTTGATTTTGTTTGTTCATAAAATTGTTTTACAGAAAGAAATAACATATTTTTGTACAAATGTCCCATAGCTCAAGCGAACTCAGAAGACTATTATAAAAAAAATTGTCAATTAAAAAATTATAAAATATTATAAAGCTGCGTTTGCACTTGAGCAGATACGATAAACATCATGCAACTATACTAAACAAACACATTTGAATTCGGTTTTGACAGCAAAACGAGCGTGTTTGATGAGAACGTTTGTCGAAAAAGCTGCGTTTTCCAGACAATCATTCCAGTAGCAGTTGGTAACGAGGTTTGATTCTGATATGTTTACAAAGCGCTACAGAGCTCGTATCGGGCAATACTATACATCTTTTAAAAGGTCTTGACATAACCTACAAAACGACGCTGTGCATGATTTGTTTGGATACTGCGTTCAGACTTGTAAACATGGAGTTCACTAACCCCGAAATTCGCGATATTTTGAAGTTTTCCTTCGTTAAAGGCAAATCCGCTAGAGAAACGATCCGTGAGATTAATGGTGTTTTGGGGGATGGAACCGCGGAGGAAAACGACACCATGGATAAGCCAACAGGCGGAAGACCTGTGACGACGAATACCGATCAAATCATGGAAAACATCTAGTTAGACCGGCATGTGACATCGCCCAGGAGATGTTTGGGTGCCGCATGATTTGACGCAAAAAACGCATGCCATATGCTGCTGAAACGGAACGAACTGACCCATTTTTGAAGCGGATGGTGACTGGCGACGAAAAATGGAAAACGACAATATCAAGCGAAAACGGTCGTAAAATGGAAAAACATTCGAAGAAATCTGGCTAGCAGCAACCACGTCAAACAACGGAATGTTTTGCCTTCTTACAACATACGATTGCACATGTAAATAACATGATATACTGTCCGAAAACAACAATAACATGCAGTACGAGTTTTAAAACTCAACACAAATAATGTATTTACTTGTTATTTTTGTTGTGGGGAGTTATGTCACCTAAACGTTATTTCATCTTCCAATTATAACATATCTGTTTAATAAACAGATTTCACAATCCTATAGCGTTGCTTTATTTCTGGATGGCGAATTGACTAACAACATATCTATAACACAGACAACCGTCAAAAACCAGACGGCACGCGCCCGCTCATCATTCTCAATATGAGGGCGTCTTCCATCCGACATTCTACAAATAGAACACCACCACAACATCAAAATTGTCTGACTACATTTGGTGTGCATCATCAAATTTACATTATATACAAAGCACACACACACACCACCACTGCCACACAAACAAAAAAACAAAAAACAAATTGCTTGGCAATGCTGCGCATCTTCTGCGCGGAAAATTCATAAGAAAAATGTATTTTCAGAAATCAGATAACGGCAATACTCATAGTACATAATTATAAAAAAAATATTTGTGTATAGAGGTGCCGAATTTGTAAACACATGTTACGCATACACACACGCACGTGCGCGCGCGTCTTAATTTCATGGACATATGGCATTATGCCATAAAAACCAACATCCACATTGAATTTTCTCTGCGCGGTGTATATGCGTTTTCCTCGCAATCGTTTTGATAATAACGATATTTATAAATAAACGCACATAAAAAAGCATCAATCCGAGTGGAATTCTAGATCGTGCGCTGTATGTGATCTCTATGAGATCGTTGAAGAAACTAGGTCAACTGCCGCATAAATGAGTAAACGTTTTTTTTTTTAAATTGTAAAATAGTTTTTAATTTTCATAGTTTGTTTTTTTTTGTTTTAACCAATCACACAATAAATTAACATGTAGATTAAAGAGATGAACTACAAATAATTATACAAATTCAAATAAAAATCATCGTTGCTGCGCACTGCCTGCGTGATTGCGATAAGGCGCTCGACGAGGAACAGATAAAAATGTAGAACAGTCTTTTGATGAGGTGTGCTGGATGATGATGATGAGGATCGCGCATAGATTCTTTTTGTTTGTTTGTTTTTGAGGGCGAGTGTTTTGGAGGTGTTTGGTAGTGGTGGTGGTGTTTGTGTTGTTGGGTGGTGCTGATGCCAGGGCGAACGTATCGCTTAGAAGCACTTGCGGTGGACAATTCCTGGGCCGGACTCGTCGTATTCCTGCTTGGAGATCCACATCTGCTGGAAGGTGGACAGAGAAGCCAGGATGGATCCTCCGATCCAGACGGAGTATTTGCGCTCTGGTGGTGCGATGATCTTGATCTTGATGGTGGATGGGGCAAGGGCGGTGATTTCCTTCTGCATACGATCGGCAATACCGGGGTACATGGTGGTACCACCGGACATGACAATGTTGGCGTACAGGTCCTTCCTGATGTCGACGTCACACTTCATGATTGAGTTGTAGACGGTCTCGTGGATTCCGCAGGATTCCATTCCCAAGAATGAGGGCTGGAACAGGGATTCTGGGCAACGGAAACGTTCGTTTCCGATGGTGATGACCTGTCCGTCGGGAAGTTCGTAGGACTTCTCCAGGGAGGTGGAAGCGGCAGCGGTGGCCATTTCCTGTTCGAAGTCGAGGGCAACATAGCACAGCTTCTCCTTGATGTCACGAACGATTTCACGCTCAGCGGTGGTGGTGAAAGAGTAACCACGTTCGGTCAAGATCTTCATCAGGTAGTCGGTCAAGTCACGACCAGCCAAGTCCAGACGGAGGATGGCATGGGGCAGAGCATAACCTTCGTAGATTGGTACGGTGTGGGACACACCATCTCCAGAGTCCAAGACAATACCGGTGGTACGACCGGAAGCGTACAGGGAGAGGACGGCCTGGATGGCAACGTACATGGCGGGTGAGTTGAAGGTTTCAAACATGATCTGGGTCATCTTCTCACGGTTAGCCTTTGGGTTGAGTGGAGCCTCGGTCAAAAGAACGGGGTGCTCTTCGGGGGCGACACGCAATTCATTGTAGAAAGTGTGATGCCAGATCTTCTCCATATCGTCCCAGTTGGTGATGATACCGTGCTCAATTGGGTATTTCAGGGTGAGGATACCACGCTTGCTCTGGGCCTCATCTCCTACGTACGAGTCCTTCTGGCCCATACCGACCATGACTCCCTGATGCCTTGGGCGACCGACGATCGATGGGAAGACGGCACGTGGTGCGTCATCACCAGCGAAACCAGCCTTGCACATACCGGATCCATTGTCTACGACCAAAGCGGCAACATCATCGTCACACATTTTTAAGGTTTTGTTTGTTTTACTGGAAATGGAAACGGAAGAAGAATTAGATAGTTATTCGTAGATAGCAAAATTAATTGATTAAGTCTAAAGGACGAAAAAAAATCTGGGTGTGTGTACGTGCGTTACTTTTATAAAGGAAATATTATTGGAATAAAACATTCCCTTATGACAATAATTTCATTTTAAGAAATTTTCTCTAAGAATCACTAGTAAAATGGAACTTTAATAAAAAAACTCAATGAAGCAATCAAGGTGTGGTCAACCATGTTCTTCTTTAAAAAATAATCCGAGATGTTTGCACAATTTATTCCTTTAGTCGAATTGGTTAATCCTGATCGTTTGGCACACAACACACATACAAATTTTTCACATTTTTTTTTTAAATATATTTTATATCACACAGAAAGAAAATTTCACTAACCGATTTAAACACACAAAAATACAAGATCTGACTGTCTTCTCAGTTCTTGGTTGCCGAACTGCGAGTGAATACTGGATTTGAATGTTCCAATATTTATACTATTTTCTTTAAACTCGCTCCCGCACACACACACACATACATATAAAGATAACATTGAGCGTATGCGCCCGCGCACACCAATCGGCGCGCGCGCGTCCCGACGCAACGGCGACGCTTCAACTCGACCGAAATAGAAAATACAAGCGCAACATTCAATGGAAGGCATCCCATACATGGATCGGGACGCCAGTAATGCAGCAATTCCGTTAGTTACAATGCCTTATAAGACGTGTGCGTTAGACGGGTGCGCGCATCCGCACACATACACACATATTTTCCAAAAGGTATATGACGCATCCGCAGAGTGGAAAAAGGGAAACGCACTTGCTGCGCTTTAAAAAAAGGGAAGTGCAATTACTCGAGCACACACATGCACATTCGAATATATATATATTTATACACACAGTTTGGATAATATATATACATTTTCTAATTTTATACTTTATAATTAAGGTCGAGAGCATAATATCAACAGATTCCGAATTCAAAATAGATTATTTATAAGTTTATTTACAAATAATTAAGATTTGGCCCAAAAAGTTGTATGTCAGTGAAAAACGTTTTAGCGCATTTTCATCTAAGGATAGAAGATGGCGAAGATGCAGTATTTTTAATAACACATTTAATTACTTATTGTTTACATTTCACCTTTTGTTATGAGTATAAATATTTTTTTGTTTACTCACAAAAATTTAAAGTAAAAAATTGCTGACTTAAAAAATGGTTTCTACAGTAATTATGAAGTTGTTTTAAGTAAATGGAATATTTTCTATATTTTCCATTTTTACTTGTCATTTGTCTTTTTTTAGAATTATATGTGAGATATTTTTGATGCACTACTGCAATGAAAAAAAATCAATTTCTTCGGATCTGATGGCAATGCTCGTCTATGGCGAAAGCCCAATATTGAGCTCGATAAAAAGAACTTGCGAGCTACAGTGAATCATGGAGGTAGTTCGGTCATGATGTGAAGGTTTTTCTCGGCTTATTGAAAGCATGATGAACAAGATGGTTTATCTGAACATCCTGAAGAACAATTTGAAAAGTTCCGCCAAGAAGTTGGACATTGGTAATGATTTTAACAAAACCTCTTTTTCTATACTAGTTTTACTAATCCTTCTGTTAATTAACCTACAAATATTCCAGAAAGCTGTTGAAACAGCCACGTAATCCCTATTCCCAAGAGAAACTGCTTAAGCAAAGTTATGGAAAAGATGGTTAGCAATCGACTTTTTTGGTTTATGGAAACTCAAAACAAAATCTCACCTTACCAAACCGGCTTCCCTAAAAAAAGATCGACAACAGAAAACATTATTATTCTACAAAATGACACAATAAAGAGACCTAGACCTAAAAAGGCCTTTGAACGGTGTTCAGTCGAACAGGGCCTAACAAATAAACGACCCATTACAATCACATATCACGAATGCCGAAATTCACGATATTTTGAAGTTTTCCTGCGTTAAAGGCAAATCCGCTATAGAAACGTTCCGTGAGATTAATTGTGTTTTGGGGGATTGTACTCTTATCACTTCGAACCGCGGAGGAATGGTTTCGACGATTCAGAGCTGGTGAAAACGACACCATGGATAAGCCAGCCAGCGGAAGACCTGTTACGACGAATACCGATCAAATCATGGAAAACATCGAGTTAGACCGGCATGTGACATCTCGTGACATTGCCCAGGAGATAGGAGTTAGTCACCAAACCATTTTAAACTGGATACTAAAAAATCTTGATGTTTGGGTACTGCATGATTTACTGCGATATGCTGCTGAAACGGAACGAAATCGACCCATTTTGGAAGCGGATGATGACTGGTGACGAAAAATGGATCACATACGACAATATCAAACGAAAACGGTCGTGGTCGAAGGCCGGTGAATCGTCTCAAACAGTGGCCAAGCCGGGATTGACGGCCAGGAAGGTTTTGCTGTGCGTTTGGTTGGATTGGAAAGGAATCATCCACTTTGAGCTGCTCCCATATGGCCGGACGCTTAATTATACCATCTACTGCGAACAACTGGACCGCTTGAAGCAGGCGATCCACCAGAAGCGTCCAGAATTGGCCAATAGGAAGAGTACAGTGTTCCACGAGGACAAAGCCAGGCCACACATATCTTTGGTGACTCGTCAGAAGCAACGGGAGCTCGGATGGGAGGTTTTATCACATCCATCATACAGCCCACCTGATATCAGATTATCGAAAAAAACGGCGCACATTTGAACTTAATCCGATCACTGTAACTTTTTTTATAATGAATTGAATAAATAGCAAAAAAGAGGAAGGGAGATATTTGACAACCTTATATTTAAACAGTTTTCAGTTTGATTTAAAATTTCTATTGTCTCTTCTTAGACAGAATATCGAGTAAAGTGAACCCGTAATAGTCAATGAATCCGGTTTGCGGCGTCGCACACTGGCCCTATGTCCCACAAGGGATTACAGTATACAATGAGAGAGTAAACACTAAAACACTAAATCTAATATAATATCTAATATCTACAGACCCCAAAGTACGGCTGTGTGCGGAAAGGCAACTCTTCTCGTTTAATATTTGAACATCAGATTTTTTTAATACTCTCACTTTATTTATTGCCCCTATTTCACTGAAGCGTTGTTCGATTTTATTTATCTTTTTAAAAAACATAGGTATTTTAAGTACATTTCATTTGATTTTTCATATGTGACTCCTCTCCATAAAATTACAAAAATCTATTTTGATTCGCGATACGGACTGAAACGCTTTCCTGAATCCCCAAGCACTAGCACACTTGATTGAACAATTTTTCTACGAGGAAGATATTCTCGTCAGTAAATTGTAGGTGTGCTTTTAGTACTGATTATCAATTGTCGCTTGCGTGGCTGTTTCAATGCACAGTGAGCACATGCTCGTTTTGTAATTTTGTTATAGATTTATTTAAGGGCAAATTAAATAAGATATGTTTGAGCAAATAAATGAGAGAAATACATAATATAATTGCCGAATATTATGTCTACAAAACCATTTAAAATGTTTAATATAATAACAACATTCAACAATTGATTTACATGTGAGTAGATATATCAATCGATGTAAATGCTGGTTTCTTTGTTTCGTTGAAAACGACACTCTCATATGACGGTGGCATAGTGTATTGTTCTTGAATAAGACTTGAATAGCTTGGGGGCTGTGTGTCTGTTATCCATGATTGCATGCTTTCTGTTGTATCGTTATGATTAGCTTGGACGTTGTCGTTGTTTTCCAATGGACCTACCCACAAACATACTCCCATTCGGTGCGTCACATAGCCACACATTAGTATACATACGAACAAAAAGCCTATGCCAAGACTGAGCACCAAATATTTCGATTCACTGTTGTCTGTCCAGTCCTCGTGCATGTTAGCGTCTAGAAGGAGTGCAAATATTATCAAAGTTGGCAATGATACTATTGCAACGACCAAGTCAATTACTGGAGGCTGGTACGATTTCTAAAATTAATAAAATATCTACAATTTTTTTTTTCAAGACGACATATGAACATTAAATACTTTATAAAATGTAGACTCCAAGCTAACCGATCGAGGTTCTGAATTAAAGGGAAGCCTTGCTTCATATTGTGAAGATGTATAAACCGTGCTCAATGATGGAATTGGCATTTTGATTATTTAGCTCTGCTTAAGTTTGAAGTTTCAAATACAAGAAGAATTCTCGTCACAGGCTACATTTATGGATCTTGATTTTTGAACGTCCAACACAAAATCTGCTTCACATGGATAACGACTGATAACTTCTAAACAATGTCTTAATTTTAACTAAATTCTCGGATGATTCAAAAATCAAAATTCTGCTACCTACGTGCTAAATACAAAGATAACAACTGTTATCATCAGCAGCAATGTTTAAAATAAATATACTTATTTTGTCCTATTGTTGACATAAACATTTGCATTTAAATCTGTCAAAGATAAGAAGATAATAGTCATACTAAATCTCAGAAAATCAACTCCCACCAAAACCACTTGATATGTTTGGTTTAGGTAGGAGTAGGAGTTGATTTTCTTTTTATTTAATAGAATTCTACACCTAAGATACAAATATACTACGTTATCTTCATTTTAATATAATATATTTAACGCGTTAATTAATTTCTGAACGTGCTTAGGAGATTATTATAATATGCTTTAATACATTTATGTATACTACTTATTAGCTAAATTTACTCTATAAGAGGCAAACCAGAAGATCTCATAGTGATTAATACGAGGAATATTATGTAAGAAAAATCATTAAAGGTCGTTAAAAGAAGTGACAATATTTTCAAATAAAAGGTACAATATATTCGTTCTTTCAGAACTACATACAAATATTTGAAGAAAACTCCATTTAGATTAATTGTTTTTTTATCAAAAAAAGATATTACATACATTATAGTAAATTTAATTATATTATATAGTGTATTTTTCCTGCATGCCCGCAAAATTTAAACATAATGCACATTATAATATTATACAAGTTTAAGTATATATATATATATATATATATATAAGTGTATATACGGTAGTATTTCCATGAATGAAGATTTGAACTTATTTTGTGATTCAATGGTTTTTGTGGCATGCGGTAAAGATGTCGATAGATTGATTGAACGAATGAAGAAACAGTTGCTTATTGAACAGAGCTTTCAAGGGTAAGAGAGTTAAATAAATAAGTCGGAGTTTAAGATGTTATTATTTTATGTAGAGTGGTACAGAATCTTACATCATAAAATTAAATAAGTGAGCAACCAAGAAATAAATGATTACACTATCAAATCTTCTCAGGTTTTTGATAATGAAGACTACGTTTAGAATCGTAGTCTAGGGTGCCAAAAATAGTATCGCAGTGTGTAAATAGAGGAATAAGCAACGTTTCCACCAGCCTTAAGGTAGTTTCTTCGGGAAGTATATAAGCTACTTTCAAAACTCTACGTAGCCCACCATAAACTTTGCCTCAAACGTGGTTAATATGATCTACCCACTTGACCTGCTTATTAAAAAATACACCAAGATTTTTAATAGAGTTGATATAACAAATACACCGTTATTTCTCAAACTAGGTTAATTAGTAGAGTTTATTTATTTGAGATTATCTCTTGATTTCGTTTTGGTTGGTTGGTAAGTAATAATAAGTTTTGCAGCGCTGCGAGAATACCAAATAACTGACGAAGATTAAGAATAAGAACATCGTGACGAACACTATCAAAAGCTTTTTTTAGAAGAATTAGAATGCTGACGTGTTTTTTCTTTTTTCTTTAGAATTGACATCTTCCATAGTATAGAAAAAGGAGCTAGGAATTATTGTATTAAAAATGTTACAAATAAACGGCAGAATAATGCTATGGTAAACTCTTGATGAATTTTATAGGGACGTCGTCCAAACCATTTATTTATTTATATACATGATTTATACAAACTTAATGCTCTTTAAGAAGGTTGGGGTAACCGCCAAAAAATGGCTAAAGTTTTTCTTAAATAATGTTATTATGTATTATTTATTTTTTGAAGAAACTCCTTATTTTACAAAATACTTAAAAAAACTTTTATTTTTACCATCTGCTCTATCAAAATTGGGAACGGTCCCATTCTGTATGCAAACTCTTATTTTCACAAGGTAATCTAAAAACAATCCAAACATTTTAACAGGAGAAAAAGTAATAACATAATTTAATTCTTTTTTTCTAAAAAAAAACATTTTCGTTTCTACATTTCTAACTTTATCCCATTCATATTTTATCTTCTACAAACATTATTAGAAAAAAAGGGAGTAAAAAAAATTGTATAACTAATTTATTATACGAGTATATTATATATTTTTATTTTATTAATTTTTGTATATAGGTGTATTAAATTCCAAATAAAGATGTTACTTAAAAGTTACACTTACTTAAAATTGAAAATAAGAAAAATATATTTTCGCATTTAATACCAAAAAAGCTCTCTCACTTATCTAAAACTAATTTTGGGTTTTGTTGTTAGAATAGTTAATTAAAAAAAGAGTTATGAATTATAACAAATGTGTAGTCATTGTGAGAAAAACTCCTTTAAAATAAATCTCGTTTACTAGAAATTAAAGGAAGTTAATAATAATAAAAAAAGCACCGATTAATAAGCGATTCAGTGCCATATAGTAATCCATCTTCATCCTTATATGCTACGTTTTGCGCTTGTTGCAGTGTTTTTCGAGCTATCCGACCTTTCATCGAACAAGCTGCACGTACAAGTAAAGAGAGTAAAGAAAAATCTGAAAGAGTTTTTTTTACCATTTTCACCAAATTCACCGACATTTTTGTTAAACAAATCACCTTTTAAAAACATTTCGATTATTTTTGTTTCTGATGATCCGGTAACGAGTTATGAAGCCTACCACATAACAACTTTCTTTCGAGACACCTCTGGAGATTCGCTGCAACGGCATTAAAGCCCTGGGCTGAATACAGTGAATTAATCAAAATAACACTTTCAGAAACATTTTATCCAATCTTTGACCACTGTAATGTCTTTTTCCACTTTTCTACTTTAAATTAAAAAACAAACATTTTGACACTACATTCTCAATGAATAATGATATTTTTAATATCAATAAAAACTCTTTGGTTTATCTATAATAAACCAAATACTAAATACCCTATAGCTTCGAAATATATGAGAAACGAGGGCGGTTTGATAAGACAGTGAAGTCACTTTTATGTAAGATATTTTTTTATATTTTGGTATCTTATTTTTTTAGTTTTATTACTTTTTTGATCTATACACTTAGTACTGAGTTGTTCCTTTTTTAACCATTCCAAATATGTTAAAATGATCGAGGCTCTCAAAATAAGCATTTATTTCAGTGTGACCTCTTTATTCGACCCAAATCTCTTAACGCCGACACATTTCTTCAGGTTTAGAAACAGGAAATAGTGGCAGGGGGCTTAATCTGGATAATAGGCTGGATGAGGAAGTATTTTGTTGCCCAATTCAAGAAATGTTGACATGGCGATGAAATCGTGTGTATCCGTACATAGAGTGCCCTTTTTTCTTCGCAAAATGCTGATCGTTTTTAATGAAATCGATGTGCATACCAAAAACTGGCATTATTTGGTACGTGTCAGCCGTAGAAATCCACTCCTTTAAATGCTCCTTGGTCTCTGGTGTATTGTGATAGATTCAAATTTCGTCCATGGCACGACAGATTGCGGATGAACAAATTTTAAACACTCCTTTGAAGCGATCACACGGTGGCGGGTATGGTTTAGTGTGTGCAATCTCGGCACCAATATCGTTGATAGCTTTTTCATGTTTAAATATTCATAAAATGTTATGTACCGGTTCAGTAAAGAAGCCTACAGCCTCAGCCATCTACCACAACTCTGCGATAGGTTAATGTCATTTCTTGAATTTTATCGACGAATTATGGCGTGCCGATCTTATTTGGGTGACCTGAAGCACGACCACAGCGTAAAGTAAACCACTTCCTAACCTTAAAATGGTGTCGCTGATTCATAAAAGCCACGAAATTCATTTTAAATTTTCATATTCATGAGGTTTCATATTCATGAGGGTGCTATCAAAAACAAATTAAATTAAACAACTTGCTCGAAATTTGTCAGTAGTCAAGATGGTAGCTGTTAAATATGAAGTTTCAACGCGCCCTAGTATGTTATTATCTAAAGTTAAATATAAATATAAATCCGGATATTTTTCAAAAAAGTGTATTACCAAGTAGGCGGTTATTTTTTTATTTTATTGTGTATGATTGCAAAGTTTACTCAATAGTTATCAATCGTGCAATGGACATTTTCATCAACTATATGAACCGTTTTAAGGCGGAAAAATTCATTCTGTAATCATTACTGTTATGTTAATTAGTATAACACAAGTGTATACGTTAGCCATGAGATTTAACGAGTCGGATGACAAGAGGCCACATTTTTGGGAGAGCTATTGTACAAGATTTTTATAAAAGAATTAAAGTTATCTTGACAAAATGGGAGACACTCAAATTTAGCAACCCAAATACGAGAAATGTGTATATTTATTGGAAATATTCAAAGTTCCATCGCAACGCATAATAAACGACTTTCAATTAAAAATGTGCCATTAATTTCAAATATGCATCTCCAACTTCTGCTAACCAGCTTGACCGCCCGTGCGTGGCTGAATTCAAAAGAGATTGTATAATTACATTAAAACTCGTTCTGTACACCAGGTTCTCGGCAACATATTATATAGCCGTGGCACACAAAGATTATAAAATCTGAAGCAATCCATTATACACTCCCAAAAATGGATATACATTTTATTCACATAAATTCTTATAGTCTTGTCACTCAAACGACTGAAAATTAACGGTTTTATACGGCAGTGCGATTAAAGAATATATAAAAACGCTGCTCTTAGAAATTCAACGAACGTGTGCACGCACACACACGTAATTTAAAATTCAAAACGAGATCGCCAAAACAAAAACAAAAAAAAAAATCGGAGGCGTCCGCTCACGATCTTGTACTTTGAGAATTATGCGCATATATTAGGGTGGAATTGGATTAGTTTAATATTTTGTTAGTTAATTTCTTATATTTTTTGGTTTAAGAACTTACTTACACAAAATTATGTTTTCTGGAAATTATTTTTTTTGGAAATGGGAAAACTGTAACTAGCTCCAATGCACAGGAGCAACCATTATCATATGTTATTAAATCTTTTTTTTAACCTTCAACACGATCCACCCTAACATCAATTACAATGTATGTGCGCCTTTCTGCTTGTTAAACGAAAACGCTGTAAGATTAATCGTGTCCAGATAACAAAAAAAAGAAGAACCGACCAGCAGATACATTATTCAGAATCAGATACAACGCACTCAGGTATTTCATCCAATAATGTATGAGTATAGGTAATTTAAAAAAGCTACAGGTTAACACATGCGCACGTACGCATACAATTATACCCACAGGCGCAGATAATATACGCTTTCGTGAGTTTCATTAAAACTAAACATTATATTGAAATACCAACATTTTCGCTTGGACATGATTGAAGACCAACCAGTTTTTTTTCAATAAATTATTCCGCAATATACCTTGTAACGCCGAAATTTTGGAACACCACAAATCTATTGTTTCTATAACATAGCTCATCTACAGCTTCTATACAACAACAACAACAAATCCGCATGTCATATTCCCCTCATTCTGTGAGAAAACTTGATTGTATTGTTTTGTTTTTTTCGACTGTGTCTGATGCTTTGGTAGGCAAAAATCAGCTGTCCCCCATATAACAGTTAGTGAATCATAATGGCGTGTGTGGTTTAGTCTGCTGATATTATATTTTAGTTTTCTATACATTTTTGGCCATGTATAGGTGTCTCGTTATGTATGTGGTAGTGTGTCTGATGTCAGTAATTTAGACTATACAAAAAATTGCGTAAATTACATTTAATGAACGAAGCACACACGTGAAATGATGGTATATTCTATAAACTACGTAGTAACAATATATGGAGTAAATTATTAAAGGACTGAGTACAGGGGTTTGGAACAATGAGTGTGAATATATATGTTTTGTAAATTTTCATAGTCTGATGAAGGCTTTTATTTCTTATATTTTTTTTATTTTTTTAGTTTGGAAATAGACGCTATTTGATATTAATCAACTGGATGACATAAATAAAGCTTTTAATACAAAAATATTGGTCCAAGTGAAAGTTTATATAATATATATAATATATATAGTTTTCATCACCAAATAAAACACCTTATTTACTAATATATTACTAATATATGTACTAGGTAACTACATATAGAGTAGTCTGTATTTTCTAAAACATGTCATTGGTAAATAGTTAGGCTAATGGATTTTTACCGTTTAATTCAAATTAAATTTGATGATATTAACAAAAAATTACATAAGAAATCACGATTTTATTCATTGTAAAAAATCACCTGAAAAATAACAATTTTAGAATTTTACAATTAAAATTAAAAATAATCGTTAAATTTTATAATTTTTAAAAATATTTTTATCTAACAAATCACAAGTAACAAGTAAAAAAACGTGGAAAAATGACAATTTTAAGATATTTTTGACGTTTTCAATCTTGTGTTTTATTGCGCCAGTCTGATTTTTCCTATAGTGGGAGGAAAGTCCGATGACGGATAATTCATGCCGAAGCTTTTTTAGCATGAGCAACGCTCATATCTCACAATCAGTTAAGATAGATAGATAATTTTATTCGAATCGAATTGAAATTTTAAGGAACTATTCTCAGAAAGTTATACTAAAAAAAAAAAGAAAAAATTAATGCGAACATTCAAAGTTAAAAGTAAGGTAAAAACAATCGATTGGTAACAGAAATTTGAAGCCAGATAATAATAGTGTATTTGAATTCACTATTTGGTAATTGATAAAATAAACGGCTCTGATTTTTTCATATTGAATTTTTAACAAAAAAAATATGATATAGATTTTTTTTTTATTTTTTAAATTAATAATTTATCATAGAAAATTCATAATTTTATTTACCTACAAAATTCATTATTTTATATTCTTACAGGCAATTTTTTTTTTAATTTAATTATTTTAATTTTGTTTTTTAAAAGAAATCACGATATAACCATTTTGATTTATCAACGGATAAATCTTCATTAAATAAGAAAAAAAAATACATTAAAAAAAACAAATAACGGTTATCTTATTTCGTCATCTTCATTCTTCATCTTCATTCTTCATCTTCATTCTTCATCTTCATTCTTCATCTTCATTCTTCATCTTCATTC